>SKCR01008263.1:0-24126 GCA_019454045.1 Zanthoxylum bungeanum | reverse complement strand
AGAAACCAACAATACCACTGTGGATGTATGAGACATCTTGATGTGTTTTGATGCATGAATTGACAAAAGTGCACAAAATGGCACTAATGTAGTGCATTCGGCCTTGATGAAGAAATTTGGGATTTTTGGTGCTTTGGTGTTTTGATGTTTTGAACATGCTAAGTTCATCTTATAATGATTTAGAATCATTCAAAATTGATTAGATCAATTTCGGACTAAAATGGACAAAATACCAATATAAGGGTAATTCGGTAAATTCACTTGAATATGATTCATTTGAATTTTATTTCATAATTTGATTATTGGATAATTAAATAAATATGTTTTTTTTAATTAATCCGAGAAAAAGTTTTGAAATCGGAAAATACGATTTTCCACCGCTTCCACTGCGTTACCGGATTCTGCCCCTAAAAACCCCTTCACCTCATATGCCACTGTTCATTATTATTTATATCAGATTACTTACGTTTATTAATTTCAGTATTAAAGATATCTTGTGAGGTACGCAATATGTAATGGCCATGCTCATTTGGACAACAAAGGATCTGGATATTAATTATTTTTATATAATATAAAGAACGATTCTTAATATTTACATTATATCTTTCAGTATCTAAACAAAAAGTGAAATAATATTCGCCACACATCCTGGCACAAATAGCAGTCATTCAAAAAAATTCTCCCACTTGGTAAGGGAATCTCTCATATGCCCACTGCAACCACATCTAGAGAGTTGCCCCTCCCGAATCACAACTATATCTCCTCAGATTTCCACCGTCTACTTTCCGTCAGCACATGCAACATATTGCAAATGTGAATAGGACAGAAGAATCTAAAATAAATTAGATTTCATAGCTTCACAAGCCAATGAGATATCAATATAGGAAAAATAAAGTAACTGATGTCGATGCTATTTTCGTCCTTATCTGTGCGAGGTAGTCTAGACAGTTTCTTTTCCAGTGTCTGATTTTCTAACAGTGATGGCATTTGTCTTCAAAGCTTTCTTCTTGGGCTTCGCTTCCTTAGCCTGCGGAGGAACATTGAAACCTTTCTTCTTCTTTCCTTTAGTCTTCTTCCCCTTCGAGTTGGATTGGGAAGAAGCGGAAAGTGAAGTAGGTTTCAGAAGGCGAGTCAGAACTCCCTTATTTAAATCTTCCTCTGTTGTGGGAAACATTATATGCAACTCACGGTAAGAGCAGTGAATCTCATTCATGTTGAAGTACATGACAAATTGACGATATGATGCCGGGAGCGAACCAAGTATGACACTCTGTCCTAGAGTATCATTGAGAGGGAAGTCATTGTGCCTCAATTGCTCGGTCAAATCGATCAAATAAAGCACATGTGGGCTCACAGCCTGCCCCTTATCGAGTTTAGAATGGAACAGTTCTATTGTAACTCTATGAACCACGACCTGTTACTGGTTAATGAATGATTCACGAAGTTCTGTCATCATGCTGTATGCATCGTGCAACTCAAAGTTTTGCCTCTTCAGTTCAGAAGAAAGAGAACTGACAATGAATGATTTAACTCTTAAATCATCATCTTTCCATTTACGGAAAGTGTCCATCTCTTCAGGCAATGGATCATCTGATATAGCAAGTGGTAGTGGACCTTCCAAAATGTATCCCAGCTTTTTGGATCTGAGGACAATCCTCATATCCATATCCCAATCCGCAAAGTTCTCAGCGCCCTTAAGCTTATTCGTATCAAGCATACGAGCAAAAGGATTGGTCGAAAGTGCCGCTATCGTAAATCTATCAAATAGATAGCGAATCAATGGTTAGCAGATAATACAGTTTCATATCATATCATAAAGTATTGAATAGATCATAATTTTTAATCTAAAAATGCCCTTGTAGGCATTGCATTTTCGCATGTGGAAACCCGATGATGAGTCTCAGTTGGAGGCACTACCATTTTAGTTAAGGATATTGCGGGAAACGGAGGTCGGAATGGAAATTCAGAATAAGTACGTCATCAGATTCATTTCGTAAGTTCACTATTTTCATTTGTGCTGCATCCGTTACTTCATTTGAACGTCAAGCAGATTACGGGCGTTCGTGTAGCGTTCGAAGGGGCGTTCGAATGGAGTCGATATTTCTGGTTTTGTTGCTAGCCCTCACACCCCAGCCCAATTAGCCCACCAAAGCCCATAAAACACATCCCAATTAATAAAACACATTTAAAACACATGGGAAATTAATTAAATTTAATATATAATGTAATTGAATTAAATAAAATAATTAAACCATTTACCAATTAAATAAAACATAAAATATAATCATACCTAATTAAGACAAATCAAATATATTAACTTCCTAACTAAACAAAATCACATACTAAATTAAAAAAATGTCATGCCTAATTAAAATCAATTATAACAAATTAAAGATATTGACTTTCTAATCTAAACCAAATTTGTCCCCCCTCAATCTTTGAATTTCCTTGCTCAACACTAAATCAAATCCCTTCCTTGTGAGACAATGAGTAGCCCTAACATTTCTCTATATAAACAACCCCTAACCAAGACATGCAATCCCCTAGCTCATACACAAGACTTACAAAACACAAAATCACAACACAGAGCCCTAGCCACTCACGGCAATAGCAAAAGAAAAACACAAATAATTCTCTTCATCTCCCCCACTCCACAACCGAAAATAGCAACCTCTAAACCTCCACACATCACCGAAAATACACCCCCAAACAGCAGCCCCTACACCTCCTAAAACACGCCTGAACAGTAGCCCAAATCACCCCCAAAACAGCAGCCAAATCCTCTTAAAACAGTCCTTAAAATCCTCAAAACAGTAACATAAAAACTGCATTTATAATCCTTAAAATAATCACACAAGACTGCACTAAAAACCCACAAAAAAACACTCGAAACAGTCCATTGAAACGCCAAAACAGTGACCAATAATTGAGCAGCGAAACCGCGAGGAAACAGCAGCAAAACGAAGTCAAACAGTAGCTTGAGCAGCGAAACAGCGAGGTAAAACGCAAACCAGTGACCAGAAAAGTTGCGGAGCGATAGCCCTTCCGACGGCCGTGAAACGCGAGTCCGAAAGTCGACATAAAAGGTTAGACCTGAGGGTATTTTTCACACTCGTTTTCAGTTGTATTTTTATTATTTATTGAGTTCCGTTTGCATGATTATTTTTTAGTGAAGCATGTTGTGGCCCTTGAATAGATAGAAAGTGCATGAATTGTGAAATATTGTATGTTATGGCCTTGGAATAAAATGAAAGATGTGTCAACTCTCACGGTATATCGGATGGAAACCCGGACATAAATTTCATAGCCGATTCCGAATGGACGGTAGTATGATCTGTACTCAGGATACAACTCCACGTACCGCTTGAGTAAACAACACCTTCTTTTGTTTTATGTTGCTTTGATTTATTTATTATTCGTTATTTAAATTCTGCATGTTAGTTGTTTATGCATGATGCGATCGAGCGCATGGGCTTAGTAAGTCGGATTAAAGGTCCCATATTTGGAGGGGTTAAAATCCTTTACCACGATGCTTTACCGCGCCGGTTGATGTGTGTTCGTTTGAATGCAAGATACGTTCAATCGGGCATACCAAGTTTGATGTGATTGCCTTTATTTTTGTATGTATGATACAATCGAGCGCATGGGCTTAGTAAGTCGGATTAAAGGTCCCCTATTTGGAGGGGTTAAAATCCTTTACCACGATGCTTTGCCGCGCCGGTTGATGTGTGTTCGGTTGAATGCAAGATATGTTCAATCGGGGATACCAAGTTTGATATGATTGCCTTTATCTTTGTATACATGATACGATCGAGTACACGGGCTTAGTAAGTCGGATTAAAGGTCCCCTATTTGGAGGGGTTAAAATCCTTTACCACGATGCTTTTCTGCGCCGGTTGGTGTATATTCGATTGGATGTGAGATAAGTTCAATCGGATACGTGAGGTCCCACATTGTGGATTTGTTTGTCTATGAATGTGTTGCATGCATCAGGTCTGGTTCCGTTCGAACGCGTTCTCGAACGCCACACGAACGCGAACCTTCTATTTACCGTTCGAACGCGTTCTCGAACGCTACGCGAATGCACACGCATTTTCTTAGTTTCATCATGCATCATGTCTGGTTTCGTTCGAACGCGTTCTCGAACGCTATACGAACGTGAACCTTCTGTTTACCGTTCGAACGCGTTATCAAACGCTACGCGAATGCGCACGCATCTTCTTAGTGTTTCATGCATCAGGTCTGGCTCCGTTCGAACGCGTTCTCGAACGCTACGCAAACGCGCACCCACTAAACTGAGTTATTTTCATCAGATTTCGTACATATTGTCCCTAGTAGCTATTCCTTCGTATGATAAACCTGATTGTTTCTATGCATTATAAGATTGTGTAAGTGTCGTTCATCTGTATTCCCCACATTATGAGTATAATGTGTTTATTAACTTGTATGCTTGCTGTATGTTAATCTTTATGCATGCAAATTGAGACATAGATTACATGATAATAGGCTGTATGCAAATTCGGATATGTGTTACATGTAAATTATATGAACTTGTTGATGTATGCATGTGAATTTAGAAGCATGATACTCTTGAAAATAAATGTTACTTAAACTTGATTAAATATTACATAAATCCATTCATTACAAGTGACATAAGTAATGGACCATTCCGACCCAACGGTTTGAGGTCTTCCCTTGCGAGGGGTGAGTGCGGCCTTAAATCTCATTTTCCTGGTTCACACCAGGTGGTGACTCCATATTATCTCCGGTTTAGTCCCTCGACTATTCCGTACTCACAACCAGGCCGCGAGCCTAGGACAGCATGCGTCGTCCAGTTCCTGTGTCCCCACAGTCTGGCGACTCCACTGGGGATAGAGAATCGACCCCGAAATATTGTCTTGTAATGTTTGAATTTATGTTCTAATTGACCATGTCTATAGTGGATAAAATGGGGGTTTAATCAAGGGCATTTTGAGGCTAGGTAATGGTTTTGGTGTCTTCCTTCATTCACTACCTTCCTAGAAGGAAAAGCTGTGAAGGAACCTATATAGCCATCTACTCGCAGCTTATTGTGATAGACTAATTTGGAGGACTCGTTGTTTATTCCTATCACCAAGCGATAAGAGCCTAAGAGGCTAGGGTACTTAACAGAGCCTCGCTCCACCCTCCCTCTGGGGAATCTACAACGGGAAATCCATTGGCATGTACCTTAGTGTATAAAAAAGGGTGCGATCACTTGGTCGCTTGAACCCTTGATTGGGGAGACCTAGTTGTTGGCCATCATTCGCCGATGAGAGCCTTTGTCTACACTCCTACGAACCCACCCATAGACCGGGATTGTATGGTTAAAGTAACGATTATTTCCTTGAATATGTGCTTTTGGACCATCCTCATTTGGATGCAGTTGGACTATTGTCAGAAATGCGGACTTGCTGGTTATTTAAACTGGGGCGAGTTCGTACCTTATGACTACTAGGCCCAAAGCTTCTGAAATTTGATGGGCCATTGCGTAGAAATTATTACTTTATGTTTGCATTATCTTTTATGCTTGTGATTGGGAACATCGTCCTTTGGATCCATTTGGACCATTTGTCATGGGATATGGGCTTGTTGGGCCATTTAAACTGGGACAAGAACGTATTTTATGACAATTGGCCAAAAGCTTCTAAGTGTTGATGGGCCACTTTGTGCTTGTGTTCGGAACATTACCATTTGGATTTAGTTGGGCTCCTTGCCATGAGATGTGAACTTGTTGGGCCATTTAAACTGGGATGAGTTCACTCCTATGACAGTTAACCCAAAAGGTTCTAAAATGATAACGGGCCGATTTGTTTGAGAATTTTAGTTGATGTAGTATGTTATATATGTTACATGCATCTCATGCACCTCATACATACATATATCATGTTAACACCATCTATGTCTTAAAAAGACATCATAGATACCGTTTGGGTTAGAGAAGGGACAAGGCTCATTAAAAGAACAGTAACAGTCATGAGTGAATCTGGTAATGAGGTATCCCGTATGGATCAGTTAGAGAACATTCTCGCCAAGGTCACTGAACAGTTGCAAGCTTTGACTACTGCTGTGGCTGGTATGGCTGTGCCCCGTGCTGGGGGAATTTTCTGAGAATGTGAGGCGTTAGGAGCCTCCGATTGGTTTGGGGATTGATGAGTGGTATTTATATCACTTATTCCCACTCATTTGACCTAATATTTTGTATAGTTTCTTGTTGAGTTTTGTGAGCCTCCCGATAATTTTTTGTGTTATTTTGTAGATAAATAAAGTTTGGAAAGCATTGGAGGCAATTTGGGTAAAAACGGACAAAAATGCGTCAACATGGATATTTTGGTCTTAAGCGCGTTGCGACGCCAAGCCTTCCGCGTCGCGACGTCTAAAATGCGCCGAACAGTGCTAACGTGCGACGGGTCCACAAATCAGAATCTGAGAGAGAAAATTTTGTTTGCTAAAATGCGCCGTGACACGTGTCACCATCACAGCCGATCTGCTAACATGCGTCGTGCCATGTGTCAGCATCCTACGGTGTCGACAGTCATCATCGCCACGTGTGCCACGTGTCAGCCTAGGTTCTCCATGTCATCAGCCACGTCAGCAAGTCAACAAGTCAAAATTTCCACATGTCGTGCCACATCATCATCAGCCAATCAGGAAGTGACATGTGTCGCAATTTTATGGTGTCGATAGTCTCTTTCCCACGTGTCACCACGTCATCGCCACGTCAGCATCAATAATTGAGTATCTAATCCTTATCTGACACGTGGCGGATAAGAATCTCAGCGACCAATCAGAAGCCGCCACGTGTCACAATAATTGAAGCCCAACCACTCTGCCACGGTCACCTTATCAGCTTATCCAGAATCTTCAAACCAGCGAACCAGAGCGTGCCACGTCGACAAAGCTGGCGTAGCGACGCTGAGGACCTGGCATCCCGACGCTGGATCCTACCGAGGCCTATAAATTGAGCTCGAGATTTCAGAATCAGTGCACCACTCTCTCTCTTATATTCTTTCTAAAGAGATAGTTTCTCTCTCTAGATTCTTTTAGTTTTTAGTTTTTTAGTTTTTAATTTTTAGTTTGTAAATAATTTAATTAGTTTTTGTAATAATAGAATTTACTTTTTACAGTTTTTACTATTTACCATGAGGAGGTAACTCCCCCAGTTAGGGTGAAAGGTAATTCTTTTACTGTTACTATTTAGATTAATCTCCCTTAAAAATAATATATTCACTATTTAAAATATTGACTTAAAAAGGATACCGCCAGATTGGTCGGTTGGTAATTCATTTTAATCTGGTTTAAACCTGACTAATAAAGGATACCGCCAGATTGGTCGGTTGGCAATTTAATTTTGGTTCCGCCTTTATGGCTGGTTGGACTTAATTTGACTTAATCGGTTACCGCCTATATGGCTGGTTGGAAAAAGAATCATATTATTATTATTTTATGGAGATATCTAAATTAGTAGTAGTAAAAGTAATTCCTTTTACTTAGCATTTTATTTTATTTTACTTTTCAGTTTTACTTAAGTCTTTTACTTTTCAGTATTTTTACTTTATGTCTTTTACTTTTAAGTTGTTACTAGCCCTAGTTATGTGTGTTAGTTATCTGGGGTTGTGATGAATTCTAATATCACCGGTTTATAAGGGGTTATTTTATAGTTTGGGTAATTTAAAGGTTTACTTATTAAGTCTTAAGCTTAATGCTTCTTGTTGTTTGATCACCATAAGATTGATGTGGTAAATTTAAAATGAACTAGACATAGGGATTTTAGGTTTCAGCCTTAGACTTAATAGCCCACGATCTTCCTTGAGGATAGATAACCCTTTAATAGATTTCCTTACATGATAGGAATATACCTGTCGGGGGGGGGTAGCCATAATTGGAACTTAAACTTAATGAATCCAGATAATTTGGTTGACATAGACATATGGTTCAATTGGGTTAAACTGGGTATTTGCGTCTGACCATCGACAGAGGCTTTTGCATAATTTAGTGTTCCAGGTTAGTAAACTGATTTATTACACAAACATAAAATAATCACTTCATCTTTTAAAAGATATTAGAAGGATTCACAACCCTAGATCTTTGTGTCTTTTTTTATTTTCCTTAGTATTTTCTTTTGTCTTATTTATTTATTTATTTATTTTGCAAAACTACAATCAACCAAATCAACCAAGCAATTATTCTCTTATCCCTCAAATAGATATCTGTAAATAAATAGATTCATTAATTAATAACAACAGTAGGAATTAAGTCCTCGTGGGATCGATATTTTTATACTACTTGAACGATACGTGCGCTTGCGTTATACGTGTGTGTTTACGCCGGTCAAGTTTTTGGCGCCGTTGCCGGGGACTTATATTTCTTGAGTTGTTAATTTGAAGCTATCCAATTTACTTGTATCTAATTTTCTTTATCTTTATCTGTAATTTTTATTTCTTTATTGTATTTTCAGGTGATTGAAAAATGGAACACTACTGGGAGATTGAGAGATTACGATCCTTACAAGAAGATACACCCAACATCTGGGAGCAACAGTCCGGTTTTCTGAGGCCTGTTGTCCAGCCCAACAATTATCATTGGATGCCAGAACCAAGCAATACTACATTTGCTCAACAGAACGAGATAGGGAGATGTATGATATGTGATGGTAACCACCCGAGCGATCAATGTATATACCGTTCAGGGTGGCAGAGCTATCAAGATCCTTCATGGTATGACGAGCCATCACATTTCACAGAACCACATTTTTCATCTTACCCACCATCTACCTATGATTTCCATCAACAATCAGAACCATCAGAGGAAAATCAGTTGATTCACATGCTCAAAGATTGGCTCGAAGAACGGGACGCTCAAAGATGCACAAATTCAGAGACAATCAGAAATCCTTCAGAGGATGACAGATCAAATGAGACAATTAACAGAAAACCAGAACATCATACCTAAGAAGCATTTTTAGATGACACTGATGAAGCCTTCGAGTGCCCAGAGATCCACAATGACACCTTAACAGAGGATGAGGCTGAGCAGTATCAACAACCAGAGGTATCAGTTCAGGAGCCCGAACCGGCAAAGTCTCAATTTGACTTTTATTATTCAGATTCTGACGAGGATGAAGCTGATCTATTTGTACCAACTGCACCAACAACGGAGGATCAAACTTTCAATCCTCAAAATGAAGATCTTGGAGCATGTTTTACCATGATGTTTGAAGAAGATCTATCTGAACCATCCATTCCAGTCGTATCAGAGGATGAAAACCTAATGACAAAAACATCTTTACATCTTCAGGCAGATACTTATGGAGCATGTATTTCACAGATGACAGATGAAAAGCTGAATACAAAAATTTTACAATACATCTGTGAAGAAAATGTGGAGCAAGAAGCAGAGCAAATGGAGGAGCAAATGTCTGACCTTAATAAAGATCCAGAGCATTCAGGAGAAACATCGCTGTTTTGGGGAGTACAAATCAAAGATATCAACCAGAAGCTTGACAGAATGGAACTTCCATTCCAAGTCAAGCACCATATGAGACCTCCTGATTTTCTTTCTTTCTTTGCAGGAACCACTGGAACAACAAGGAGCAAAAAGGTGGCACGAGCACTGAATGGACAAAACTCTTTTTGCCACCTTACCGTTGGAAGAGACCATAAAAAAAGCAACGCTCACGGATTGTCTTTAATCGGACATCCAAAACGACATTGAAACCTCCTTAACAGATGAATTTCAATCACGTCTGGCTGAAGACGAAAAATTTAGCACTAGCAGGGAGGCAACCCATGCAATTTGTTGTAATTTATTTTCATATTTTGTGTGAACTTTTTAATTTTGTGTGTTATTTTTATAGGGAAAGGCACAAACGAAGCATTTTAAGACAGAAGGAATTGTGTTTGGCAATCAAAGATGAGAAACAATTCATTAGCGATGGCTGAATAAGGAATGAAATCTTGAGACACATCCTAATGAATTTATACTAAGCGAGTGGCGTATTGCGTACACAATTCTGTTGCCTTAATTATTGCTTTGATTCGCTTTTCTATTGTAATTATCTTTATTTTCGTAGACAGGATCCAGACTTTTTGACCTTTCACGATTTCTTTTGTTGTTTAGCTAACAATCGTCCTCTGGAAGATATTAGTGCTATTATTACTCACCCTTTTTCAGGTACTATAAATTCAGCCCGTCATTACACTTTTGAAGGCATCCTGATTTGAAAAAGAAATACATAAAAAAATAGAAGCCACTTCAAGAAGATGAGTTGAAAACATCTGTGTGTTTTGCGGTACTAGTATTGGTACTAAGCCACAATACGTAGAGGCAGCACAGGAATTGGGTCGAGTCTTAGCAGCAAGGAATATGCACTTAATATATGGCGGAGGCAATCTCGGACTTATGGGGATCGTTTCAAAGGCTGTACAGGAGGGAGGCAGTCATGTTTTGGGAATCATCCCAAAACCTTGGCAGAGGCAAATCTTATTGGATCATCAAACGGAGAGGAACTTATCGTGCCAGGTATGTCTGAACGACTGGTAGAAATGATTAACCGTGTTGATGCTTTTATCGCTTTGCTAGGTGGTTTGGGTACACTGGAGGAAATTTTTATAGTTCTATCTTGGGCGAACCTGAACATACACCAGAAACCGCTTGGACTGTTTAATGTTGATGGATTTTATGATTTTCTTTGTGTGTTCTTGATGATGCTCGGAGAAATGGGTTCGTGTCAAAACCTTTGAAAGAACTCCTCTTTACTGCCAGAACTGCTCCGGATCTAATAGACCAACTCATAGCCTATAAACCACAAGTTGACCCTATCCTTTCAAAGATAAATTGGTCCGAGGACGATCGTGGTAAGAGGCGTCGGATTAATCTGGATCTTAACCTTTAATTTCCTGTAGATTTTCAGCTAACCAGGTATGACCTTCTTAGCTCTCCTTTTACTATTTAAGACATTGGGGACAATGTCTCATTTAGGTTTGAGGGAGGGAATTAGTTGATCAGTACTTTGTTTAGGCCAAAATTTTTCGAAAAATACAAAATAATTGAAAATTTTTCAAAAAATTACAAAAATATTTTGCGTTTTTGTGTTTTTATTTTGACTAAAAAGGTGAAATTGGTAAGAGATAGCTGAGTAAGAAGTTTCCACTCCTGAGACGTATCTAAAACCATTTTTGAAACAAGTTAATTTTTGTTTATTTCATTTTGAATTATTTAATTTGTAATTCTCCATAAAACAGACTAAAATGGATCTTCATATGCTCAGTTGACAAGTATTATCAACATAGTAACATACGGACATGAGTTAAAATTGAAAAGTTTGTAATATTCAGTGCTCTAGTTTAATTGGAGGAAGCATCTCAAAAAGCAGTGGAGTAAAAAAAAAATCTGAGATCCGAGTTATTAAGTCTGTAAGGGTTGTTTTAACACCTAGTGCCCTAAAACCAACTGGTTTGAGAGTCACTGGCCCAAAGCTCGTTACATGTATCGAAGATGCTGCAAAAATATAAATATCTGAAGTCTGAGTAATTAAGTCCGTAGGGGTGTCTTAACACCTGGTGCCCTAAAGCCAACCTATTTGGGAGCCACCGACCCAACACTCGTTACATAGATGGAAGATATTGTATAAAAAAAAAATCAAAGAAAAAATCAGAAAAAAATCAGAAAAATTATTCCATTGCTATAAAAAGGTGTGAAATCTGATAAAACTTTAGGACAAAAATATTACTCTCTTATCAACTGCACTTATGACTGTTGTGGGCAAAAATGAGTTGATTAATATTTTGTTGGCTGTGTATATGGAGAATGGTAAAAATAATCGGAGAATTTACTTATTCAGTAATTTAGAATAAAACAAAACAACTAGTAACTTGGAGTAGAAGTTTCACCTGATTAGTCACTAACTTCTTTATTCTCTTTTCGCTTGTCTTTTTGCTTTTGTGTGCATTAGTTTTATTACTTTTTTTTACTTTTGTAAATGTTTGTGGGTATCATTGCTGTAAACCCTCACGAGACTACAACTCGTCCACTAGGGACACCTATGGGTTTAAAGGCTTGTTGCATACGCTAAATGCAATCGTGATCCCTACGAAAGTGGCTTAGTTAATTTTATTTTCATGTTATTTTATTTTATGTTTTGCTCGAGGACTAGCAAAATGTTAGGTTTGGGGGTGTGATGAGTGGTATTTATATCACTTATTCCCACTCATTTGACCTAATATTTTGTATAGTTCTTGAGTTTTGTGAACGTTTTGATATGTTTTGTGTTATTTTTTAGATAAATAAAGTTTGGAAAGCATTGGAGGCAATTTGGGGCAAAAACGGACAAAAATGCGTCAACAGGGATATTTTGGTCTTAAGCGCGTCGCGACGTCTAAAATGCGCCGAACAGTGCTAATGTGCGCCGGGTCCACAAATCAGAATCTGAGAAAAGTTTGACTTTGCTAAAATGCGCCGTGACACGTGTCACCATCACTACCGATCTGCTAACATGCGCCGTGCCACGTGTCAGCATCCTACGGTGCCGACAGTCATCATCGCCACATGTGCCACATGTCAGCCTACGTGTCTCCATGTCATCAGCCACGTCAGCAAGTCAACAAGTCAAAATTGCCACGTGTCGTGCCACATCATCATCAGCCAATCAGGAAGTGACACGTGTCGCAATTCTATGGTGCCAGACCGTCTCTTCCCACGTGTCGCCACGTCACCGCCATGTCAGCATCAATAATTGAGTATCTAATCCTTATCTAACACGTGGCGGATAAGAATCTCAGCGACCAATCAGAAGCCGCCACGTGTCACAATAATTGAAGCCCAACCACTCTGCCACGTGTCACCTTATCAGCTTATCCAGAATCTTCAAACCAGCGAACCAGAGCGTGCCACGTCGACAAAAGCTGGCGTAGCGACGCTGAGGACCTGGCGTCGCGACGCTGGATCCTACCGAGGCCTATAAATTGAGCTCGAGATTTCAGAATTCAGTGCACCACTCTCTCTCTTATATTCTTTCTAAAGAGAGAGTTTCTCTCTCTAGATTCTTTTAGTTTTTTAGTTTTTTAGTTTTTAATTTAGTTTTGTAAATAATTTTAATTTTGTTTTGTAATAATAGTAATTTACTTTTTACAGTTTTTACTATTTATCATGAGGAGGTAACTCCCCCAGCTAGGGTGAAAGGTAATTCTTTTACTGTTACTATTTAGATTAATCTCCCTTAAAAATAATATATTCACTATTTAAAATATTGACTTAAAAAGGATACCGCCAGATTGTGGTCGGTTGGTAATTCATTATAATCTGGTTTAAACCTGACTAATAAAGGATATCGCCAGATTGGTCGGTTAGCAATTTAATTTTGGTTCCGCCTTTATGGCTGGTTGGACTTAATTTGACTTAATCAGGTTACCGCCTATATGGCTGGTTGGAAAAAGAATCATAAGTTTATATTATTTTATGGAGATATCTAAATTAGTAGTAGTAAAAGTAATTCCTTTTACCTTAGCATTTTATTTTATTTTACTTTTCAGTTTTACTTTATGTCTTTTACTTTCAGTATTTTTACTTTATGTCTTTTACTTTTAAGTTGTTACTAGCCCTAGTTATGCGTTAGTTATCTGGGGTTGTGATGAATTCTAACATCACCGGTTTATAAGGGGTTATTTTATAGTTTGGGTATTTTAAAGGTTTACTTATTAAGTCTTAAGCTTAATGCTTCTTGTTGTTTGATCACCAATAAGATTGATGTGGTAAATTTAAAATGAACTAGACATAGGGATTTTAGGTTTCAGCCTTAGACTTAATAGCCCACGATCTTCCTGAGGATAGATAACCCTTTAATAGATTTCCTTACAGGATAGGAATATACCTGTCGGGCGGGGGTAGCCATAATTGGAACTTAAACTTAATGAATCCAGATAATTTGGTTGACATAGACATATGGTTCAATTGGGTTAAACTGGGTATTTGCGTCTGACCATCGACAGAGGCTTTTGCATAATTTAGTGTTCCAGGTTAGTAAACTGATTTATTACACAAACATAAAATAATCACTTCATCTTTTAAAAGATATTAGAAGGATTCACAACCCTAGATCTTTGTGTCTTTTGTTATTTTCCTTAGTATTTTCTTTTGTCTTATTTATTTATTTATTTATTTTGCAAAACTACAATCAACCAAATCAACCAAGCAATCATTCTCTTATCCCATAATTAGATATCAGTAAATTAATAGATTCATTAATTAATAACAACAGTAGGAATTAAGTCCTCGTGGGATCGATATTTTTATACTACTTGAACGATACGTGCGCTTGCGTTATACGTGTGTGTTTACGCCGGTCAGGGATGATATCCCCACTTTTGATGATGATATGGCAGAGTATGCAGCAGGCAGAGTATCTGGGTCTAAGGCAGAGTACAGAAACTCCGGGATCAGGTTGAGTCAGTTACCCGCAAGATGAGGGGTAAGAATGAGGATTTGCTGGATTATGACACACTGACTTTCGAGGAACAGTTGCCGGCACAGTTCAAGATTCCTGATACGGCTAAGTTTAACGGGAATGGGGATCCAAGGGTGCATCTCCGACAGTTTGTATCATTCATGAGTTCAGTTGGCTTATCTCAGCGCCAAGTGCAGAAAATGTTTGGAATGTCGCTCGAGGGAGCTCCCGTGGTGTGGTACCACAGTTTGGAGAAGAAAGTGAAGGAAGATTGGAGGGAGTTGGCTGATGCTTTCCTGAAGCAGTATGTCACTGACTTAGAGATTTATCTGTCACTTCGTGATCTGGAGAATGTTAAGCAGAAATCGGAGGAGAGTTTTAAAGAGTATGTGGATCGGTGGATGGGTCAGTTGCTGAAGATGCAGACTAGGCCTTCGGAGAAGGATCAGATTAAGATGATTATCAAGGGCACCAGGCCCTCCATTTACAGCAAGTTGAGGAGGATGACCTCCATGATTACAGACTTTCGGCAATTGAGGGAGACTGTCATGGACATTGAAGATGAATAGGCGGAAAACATAAAATTCTATGGTTTGAACAGGAGGCCCATTGGGGGAACATCGGGAACAAAGCCCGTTTTTGCTGAGATTATCGCTATCCGGAACCAGAGATTTTCCAACTTGGGAAGACCCCTGTCAAAGGTGCTAGAGAACTGAAGAGGTAAGGGCTCTTAAAACCCTTGGAAGCCAAACCATTACCCAATCCCCTACCATCACATTATAACCTAAGCCTTTACTGTCACTTTCACCAACAAAAGGGCCATGACACTGACAACTGCGCCCGACTCCGCCATGAAATCCAAGACCTGATAGACTCCAAGAAAATACCTGACACATAAACAGAACAGCCCGACACACACAGAAACCCCTTACCCAACTACCGTGCCATACCACCACCAGCCTATATGATCAATTCTGGCCTCTCAGAAGACCTTGTCCAAAAATCCTTTCACCCTCAAGCCTTTGGCCTGGGAATCTGGGATAGTACTAGTGAAGATGAGACTGAGCAGGGGAAAAACTTTTGGCTTGATTTCTCTAGCAGTGATGAGGAAGAAGTAGGGGGAATGACGCGCAGTGGTCGTTTCTACAATGATATGGCAGAGAAGGGTAAAGAATTTTTGACAGATGGTAGAGAAGTGGTTGAGACTGCAGAAAATAATGAGGAGGATATAGTGCTGAGGCAATTGAGGAAGACTAGAGCACAAGTGAGTATCTGGGAACTGTTATGTGCATCTCGGGAGCATAGGCAGGCTATGGTTGAGTCCTTGAGCAAGATTGTGGTACCGGAAGACGCCAACCCTGCAATGTTTGTTGGTTCAGTTCAAAAAGAAGCTTTACAGATATCGTTTTCTGAGGATGAACTCCCGACGGAGGGAAGAAATCATAATAGGCCTCTATTTATCAGGGCCGAGGTGAAGGGCAAGAGAACTTCATGTGTGATGGTGGATGACGGTTCGTCCATCAATGTGTGCCCGCTGAAAATTCTGGCGAGATTGGGTATGAAAGCAACAGACTTGGACCCCTCTAGCATGACTATTAAGGCTTATGATGATAGTAAAAGGGGATTCGAGGGTACCTTTGTGGCTATGGTCAAGGTAGGACCGATTGAAGATGAGGTTGAGTTCACAGTACTGGACATCCCGGCTACTTTCGCCTTATTGTTGGGAAGGCCTTGGTTTCACAAACTTGGGGGCGTGCCGTCCACTTTACATCAGATGATCAAGTTCCCGTATGAGGGAGAAGTTGTTACTATCCGGGCTGAGTTAGATAATGTCGTGGCTGCCTTGGAGATACAACCTTTCACGAGGTTTCAGGTGTCAGCTACTTTTGAGGAGTGGGTGGATCCTAGGGTGGCTAGGATTATGGAGAAAATGAAGTTTGAGCCGGGTAAAGGTTCAAAATTGCCAGATTTCAGAGGACAGACTACTCAGAAAGGTTTGGGGTACAAATCTGATGAAGAAAAACCGAAGGTCAAGAAAAAGGGCCTGAAACTGATGGAGTGTTTTATGAAAGCTTCAGGATATCAAGGGGAGCCTGAACCTGTGGAAGTTAATGGAATTGTGGTACCTGGGTTTGAGATCTTCCAGGATATGTTGGGTAAGAAGCTGATAGTGGAAGAAATTGTGGGGAAAGAAGAAGAGAATTGGGAGGAAGAACTGATGAAGTTGGAGAGCCTGACTCTGGGAGAGGACGAAAAGCCTGAGGAAGACCTGATTGCAGAGGAAGAAGTGTCTATAGATGATGAAGATATTTACCTTCCGGATTTGTTTGAATGTACTTCCGCATTATCCAATAATAAAGACATTTCTTTTGCTTACTTGCCTGAGTCATTTCCATTTACTCTGCACGAATCAAGCATATTTGACATCAGTTCAGCCAGAACTACTGCATTTAACTTGGGTACACTTAAGAACCCCAAGGAGATTCTGATTGCAAGTGAAGTTACCTCTGAAGAGAGGGAGAAACTAGAAGAAGTGTTGGTCAGATATGCCAAAGTGTTTGCTTGGTCTTATGAGGACATGCCTGGGGTAGACAGAAACATAGCCCAGCACACAATACCAACTTATCCGAATATGAGGCCAGTAAAATAGAAACTCCAACGGATGAGACCATAATGGGCTGAGAAAGTCAGAGAGGAAGTTAAGAAACAGATAGATGTGGGGTTCCTGGAAGTAGTAAAGTATCCTGAGTGGTTGGCTAACATAGTACCGGTGCCAAAGAAAGACGGGAAGGTCAGAATGTGTGTAGACTACAGAGATCTCAACAAGGCTTGTCCGAAAGATGATTTTCCTCTGCCGCATATAGATGTTCTGGTTGATAGTGCGGCTTTATCTACCATGTATTCATTTGCAGATGGATTTTCAGGTTACAATCAGGTCCTCATGGCTGAGGAAGACAAACATAAGACTGCATTTGTTACTGAGTGGGGTACTTATTGTTACAAGGTTATGTCGTTTGGACTTAAGAATGCGGGGGCTACTTATCAGCGGATGGCCACTACACTTTTCCACGACTTGATGCACAAAGAGATTGAGGTGTATGTGGATGACATGATGGTGAAATCAGAGACAAGAGTTGGGCATATTGAAGCACTGGAAAGGTTCCTTCAGAGAGTTGACAGATACAACCTGCGGCTTAATCCCAAGAAATGTGTGTTTGGGGTGACATCAGGGAAATTGCTTGGTCATACAGTGGGAATGGGCGGAATAGAGGTAGACTCCGAAAAGATCAAGGCAATCACAGAAATGCTTGCCCCAAAGACAGAAAAATAAGTCAGAACATTCTTGGGGAAGATTCAGTACATCAGTCGGTTCATCACCAAGTTGACGTCAGTATGTGAGCCTATCTTCAAACTGTTGAGAAAAGATCAGCCAGTGAGATGGAATGAACAGTGTCAGACAACCTTCGACAAAATCAGAGAGTACTTGGTAAAGCCTCATATATTGAAACCTCCGACACCGGGCAGACCTTTGATATTGTATTTGGCTATAGAATCAGAAGCACTGGGGGCAACGATGGTACATGCAGATGAGACAGGGGTAGAACATGTAGTTTACTATCTGAGTAAGAAGATGCTCTCGTATGAGGCTCGATATCAGGAAGTTGAGAAGATCTGTCTCGCAGTGGTATGGGCTTCCAGAAAATTACGGCATTATTTCCAGTAATACAAGATCCAGATAGTGGCCAAGGAAAATCCTCTGAAATATCTTCATTTGGTGCCTTCACTAGTGGGAAAATTGGGCAGATGGTTGGTATTGCTGACAGAGTTTGACATTGAGTATCTCACCTCCAAAGTGATTAAAGGGCGAGCAGTAGCAGAGTTTCTGGCATTGCAACCTGTTGAGGGGGATCAGTATAAGTTTGAATTTCCAGATGAAGAGATCCAAGCAATAACAGTCTAGAGATGGAAGATGTATTTTGACGGAGCAGTGAATTACAAGGGAGCCGGAATTGGGATCGTGATAATGACCCCCGAGGGAGAGACTTACCTTTGGCCAAGAGGTTGACATTCAGAGTGACTAATAACATGGCCGAGTATGAAGCATGTGCTTTCGGTTTGACAGCATTGGTAGCCTTGAAGGCCGGGAGTGTGGAAATCTACGGAGATTCTATGTTGGTAGTCCAGCAGATGCGAGGAGAATGGGAATTGAAAGAAGAACGGTTGAAACCTTACCTTTTTTACCTCAGAAAGTTGGCACAGGTTATCCCCGAGTGTAAGTTTCAGCACTTACCGAGAGAAGAGAATCAGATGGCAGATGCATTGGCTACGCTCGCAGCAACTTGGGAAAATCCAGAAAAATTAGTGATGAGACCGTTGATACTGACAACAGCAAGTATACCTGTTTATGAGATAGAAAGAATTCTGGAAGTTGAGGTCGACGACGGTAAACCTTGGTATTATGACATTCAGAGATATCTGGAATATGGTGAACTCCCGGAAGGGGCAGGCAGAAAAGACAGAATAGCCATTCAGAAGTTAACTTCCCAGTATGTGACTTTGAAAGGGGAACTGTACAAGAGGCAAGCAAACAGTATTCAGTTGAAGTGTTTGAGAAAAGAAGAAGCTCAGCATGTAATGGAAGAAATACACGCCGGGGTATGTGGTCCGCACATGAACGGGTTGAATCTGTCCCGCAAGATAGTGAGACAAGGTTTTTATTGGTCAACCATGGAAACAGACTGCGCGAAGATGGTAAAGCACTGTCATGACTGTCAAGCACATGGTAATTTGAATCACTTACCGCACACAGAGTTGCACGGGTTGTCAGAGCCGTGGCCTTTCTCAGCATGGGGGATTGATATGATTGGGGAAATTCGACCGAATGCATCAAATGGGCATCGCTTCATAGTAGTGGTAGTAGATTACTTCTCGAAGTGGGTGGAAGCCGAATCATTCCGCAATGTTAAAGCAAAACAGATGGCAAAGTTTATAGCTCGGAACCTCATTTGTCGGTATGGTATGCCGCATCATGTAGTGACAGACAACGTGGTTCAGTTTCAAGGAGAGACGAATGCAATGTTACAAAGGTACGGGATAGGCCACCACAAGTCATCACCGTACAGGCCGCAGGCAAATGGGGCAGTTGAGGCAGCCAACAAGACTATAAAGACGATTTTAGCCAAGATGACAGAAAATTGCAGAGATTGGGCCGAGAAATTACCGTATGCTTTGTGGGGGTACAGAACATCAGTAAGAACAGCAACAGGGGCCACACCTTACTCTTTGGTCTATGGAATGGAAGCAGTATTGCCGGTAGAAGTGGAAATACAGTCTATGAGGGTATTAGCAGAGGCAGAATTACCGGAACAGGAGTGGGCCGCACAGAGGTTTGATCAGTTAGCACTATTGGATGAGAAGAGAACGAAGTCTTTGTATCACATGCAGTTGTATCAGAAGAGACTAGCCCGAGCATTCAACAAGAAAGTACGCCCCACCAAAATCAGAAAGGGTGATTTGGTACTTAAGCAATCAAGGCCGTCGATGATAGATCCAAGAGGAAAGTTCAGACCTACCTGGGAAGGACCTTACATTGTGCAGAATGTAATGGGAAATGGAGCAGTGAAGCTATCAACCTGGAGGGGAATGAGTTCTCCGAGCCGATCAACGTAGACAGGTTGAAGCAGTACTTTTCCTGAGGGAGAGAAGACCGAGCAGTCACCACGGGAATTGGCAGAAGACCTAACCCAACGGAATAAGAAAATCATTCATGCATACACGTAACATTGCATTCTCTTCATGTTTGTTTTGTTTTGTGTTCGCAGGTTCGAAGAAAGGAGAAAGCGACATAAATGAGCCAAGCAGCGTCCACGCAATTTCAGTTTTTGGGGATGAGTCCCAAGGGGCGAGGCCCATATCAGCTTCGGGGCGAGACCATATCAGCTTGAGGTTGTGGTACCCATGTTGACAGTTGCAGTTCCGGGATGCATCCCAGGGTCGAGGGCCCACTGCATCATCAGTTGCAGTTCCAGGTCGAGGTGCCCAGGGTCGAGGTACCCACTACATCATCAGTTCGAGGGCGAGGTCCCTATGGTCAGCGGTGTTGGGTCGAGGTGCCCAGGGTTGAGGTGCCCCCATTGTCGGTTGTAGTTCCGGGTCGAGGTGCCCAGGGTCGAGGTACCCACTACATCATCAGTTCGAGGGCGAGGTCCCTATGGTCAGCGATGTTGGGTCGAGGTGCCCCCGTTGTCGGTTGTAGTTCCGGGTCGAGGTGCCCAGGGTCGAGGTGCCCACTACATCATCAGTTCGAGGGCGAGGTCCCTATTGTCAGCGGTGTTGGGTCGAGGTGCCCAGGGTCGAGATGCCCCCGTTGTCGGTTGCAGTTATTGGGATGCGTCCCAGGATCGAGGTCCACTGCAGCACCAACTTAGCTCGAGGCAGCAGACGAGCCAGGTAAGTGAAAATGCATTGCATAACTTTGATAGGATTGTTCAAAGTCACACACTGCACAAGTCCCATCAAAGTGGGGGCGACTGTAGGCATTGCATTTTCGCATGTGAAACCCGATGATGAGTCTCAGTTGGAGGCACTACCTTTTTAGTTAAGGATATTGCGGGAAACGGAGGTCGGAAGGGGAAATTCAGAATAAGTACGTCATCAGATTCATTTCGCAAGTTCACTGTTTTCGTTCGTGCTGCGTCCGTTACTTCGTTCGAACGTCAAGCAGATTACGGGCGTTCGTGTAGCGTTCGAAGGGGCGTTCGAACGGAGTCGGTATTTCTGGTTTTGTTGCTAGCCTCACACCCCAGCCCAATTAGCCCACCAAAGCCCATAAAACACATCCCAATTAATAAAACACATTTAAAACACATGGGAAATTAAATTAAATATTAATTATATAATGTAATTGAATTAAATAAAATAATTAAACCATTTACCAATTAAATAAAACATAAAATATAATCATACCTAATTAAGACAAATCAAATATATTAACTTCCTAACTAAACAAAATCACATACTAAATTAAAAAGATGTCATGTCTAATTAAAATCAATTATAACAAATTAAAGATATTGACTTCCTAATCTAAACCAAATTTGTCCCCCCTCAATCTTTGACTTTCCTTGCTAAACACTAAATCAAATCCCTTCCTTGTGAGACAAGGAGTAGCCCAAACCTTTCTCTATATAAACAACCCCTAACCAAGACATGCAATCCCCTAGCTCATACACAAGACTTACATGAAAATCACAACACCAAGAGCCCTAGCCACTCACGGCAATAGCAAGAAGAAAAACAAAAATAATTCTCTTCATCTCCCCCACTCCACAACCGAAAACCGCAACCCCTAAACCTCCACACATCACCAAAAATACACCCCCAAACAGCAGCCCCTACACCTCCTAAAACACGCCTGAACAGTAGCCCAAATCACCCCCAAAACAGCAGCCAAATCATCTTAAAATAGTCCTTAAAATCCTCAAAACAGTAACATAAAAACTGCATTTATAATCCTTAAAATAATCACACAAGACTGCACTAAAAACCCACAAAAAACACTCGAAACAGTCCATTGAAACGCCAAAACAGTGACCAATAATTGAGCAGCGAAACCGCGAGGAAACAGCAGCAAAACAAAGTCAAAACAGTAGCTTGAGCAGCGAAACAGCGAGGTAAAATGCAAACCAGTGAACCAGAAAATTTGCGGAGCGATAGCCCTTCCGACGGCCGTGAAACGCGAGTCCGAAAGTCGACATAAAAGGTTAGACCTGAGGGTATTTTTCACACTCGTTTTCAGTTGTATTTTTTATTATTTATTGAGTTCCGTTTGCATGATTATTTTTGAGTGAAGCATGTTGTGGCCCTTGAATAGATAGAAAGTGCATGAATTGTGAAATATTATATGTTGTGGCCTTGGAATAAAATGAAAGATGTGTCAACTCTCGCGGTATATCGGATGGAAACCCAGACATAAATTTCATAGCCGATTCTGAATGGACGGTAGTATGATCTGTACTCGGGATACAACTCCACGTACCGCTTGAGTAAACGGCACATTCTTTTATTTATTATTCATTATTTAAATTCTGCATGTTACTTGTTTATGCATGATTCGATCGAGCGCATGGGCTTAGTAAGTCGGATTAAAGGTCCCCTATTTGGAGGGGTTAAAATCCTTTACCACGATGCTTTGCTACGCCGGTTGATGTGTGTTCGGTTGAATGCAAGATATGTTCAATCGGGCATACCAAGTTTGATGTGATTGCCTTTATTTTTGTATGTATGATAAAATCGAGCGCATGAGCTTAGTAAGTCGGATTAAAGGTCCCATATTTGGAGGGGTTAAAATCCTTTACCACGATGCTTTGCCGCGCCGGTTGATGTGTGTTCGGTTGAATGCAAGATATGTTCAATCGGGCATACCAAGTTTGATATGATTGCCTTTATCTTTGTATGCATGATACGATCGAGTGCATGGGCTTAGTAAGTCGGATTAAAGGTCCCCTATTTGGAGGGGTTAAAATCATTTTCCACGATGCTTTGCCGCGCCGTATATTCGATTGGATGTGAGATGAGTTCAATCAGATACGTGAGGTCCCATATTGTGGATTTGTTTGTCTGTGAATATGTTGCATGCATCAAGTCTGGTTCCGTTCGAACGCGTTCTCGAATGCCACACGAATGCGAACCTTCTGTTTACCGTTCGAACGCGTTCTCGAACGCTACGCGAATGCGCACGCATTTTCTTAATTTCATCATGCATCATGTCTGGTTCCGTTCGAACGCGTTCTCGAACGCTATACGAATATGAACCTTCTGTTTACCGTTCAAACGCGTTATCAAACGCTATGCGAACGCGCACGCATCCTCTTAGTGTTTCATGCATCAGGTCTGGCTCCGTTCGAACGCGTTCTCGAACGCTATACGAACGCGAACCTTCTGTTTACCGTTTGAACGCGTTCTCGAACGCTATGCGAACGCGCACCCACTGAACTGAGTTATTTTCATCAGATTTTGTACATAATTGTCCCTAGTAGCTATTCCTTCGTATGATAAACCTGATTGTTTCTATGCATTTTGCAAGATTGTGCAAGTGTCGTTCATCTGTATTCCCCACATGTATGAGTATAATGTGTTTATTAACTTGTATGCTTGTTGTATGTTAATCTTTATGCATGCAAATTGAGACATAGATTACATGCTAATAGGCTGTATGCAAATTCAGATATGTGTTACATGTAAATTTATATGAACTTGTTGATGTATGCATGTGAATTTAGAAGCATGATACTCTTGGAAATAAGTGTTACTTAAACTTGATTAAATTATTACATAAATCCGTTCATTACAAGTGACATAAGTAAGAGACCATTCCGAACCCAACGGTTTGAGGTCTTCCCTTGCGAGGGGTGAGTGCGGCCTTAAATCTCATTTTCCTGGTTCATACCAGGTGGCGACTCCATTATTCTCCGGTTTAGTCCCCCGGACTATTCCGTACTCCCAACCAGGCCGCGAGCCTGGGACAGCATGCGTCGTCCAGTTCATGTGTCCCACAGCCCTTCCCACTATTTCATGCAAAACTGTAATCCCCAAACATAATACAAAACATGAGATAATCAAATCATAACATAACAGTGAAAGGTGCACACCATGAATATATTTCAGCT
>SKCR01008262.1:0-24151 GCA_019454045.1 Zanthoxylum bungeanum | reverse complement strand
CAATGTAATTGAGGTTAATTATTTGGATTATATTTGATTATATAGTTGGACTATTATAATCATTATAATATATATAGTACCACTAATCGTTGATTAAATAGTTGGACTATTGTAATCAAGATAAGAAATTGAAAAGTTGGATATTTAAAATATAATCTGGGATTAAAAATATTTTAAATGATTTAATTTTCAAATTGGGAATAAATAATAGGTTACTTTATTTGATAAAATAACTTATTATACGTTGCGCCCAAAATTAAGCAAATAGTAGAGCATAAAATCTTTGAAAGATTTATGTGATGATGACTTAATGCTTAATTAATATACTTATAATAAATCTATCTTTAGATTTAAAAGTATAAAATTGCAATTAATAATTCTTGGAGAATTAATTGACTATTCTAGTGGAGAAAAGTCAAAGTTTGCAATTGGGCATGTAGCACAAGTGCATATTGTTTCGATATTCCGAAACCCAGGCTTGGCCAAAGGTTTGTGAAATATTGAAAAAGCATAATTGACAAATAATAGCTCAAATTGATTTGATCAATAGAGACTTATTTGTGGCATTGTTGTCTAGGACACAATTTAATTAGACTTGTATATCCACACTTTTGAAGAGTGGATACTAGGACTGTTTTGACTATTCAAATAAGGTCTACGAATCCAGTTTACTAGTAAAGTACCTAAAATACTATTTACTAGGTAATAGTGTAAAGGCCACCGATCTGTAAACCCTATTCATGATGAAGTAAGTGGGCCCATATCTAGCTTGGCTAGATGTGTACATGAATATTTCGTGACCTAACGGATGTGGCATCATTTATGGTTATGTGTTTCTTTTGAAGAACACAAATACAAACTTTGAGTTTCGACACGAAGTATACAAACAGATCGGCTGTAGTATTATGCCGCTACGGTAAGACCGTATTGGTAAATACTTAAGAAGTAAGTTTCATACGTACATGAAAGAGTACGATATTCTTTCATATGAGGACTCCTCCCGAGACACGTCAATTGACGGTGTGTCAGAACTAAAAACCAAGTTTTGTTGGACATGATTAGGTTTTTCGCGAGTCGCTCTGAGCTACTGTTTCCTTCAACAGGATATGTATTAACAGTGCAAAACTTATTTAGAATAAGGTTCCATGTAAATCTGTTTGACAGATATCATATAGGATATGAACAGGAAAGAAACGAGGTTTCTCATTCCTGATAATTTGGGTATGCCAGGCATAAAGTTTGGATGATACCAAACTAAGAACCCAAATTGGATTAGTGCCAATATAGGTTATCCTAAGGGAAACCATAAGTATAGTACTTATAAATCCCACATGAGAACAATGTGATTGTTGCTCACCATGCGGTTTTCCTGAGAGGAATACCGATATGCAGTGGTCAGTGGGAGGATAGTGATACTCGATGAAAATCGGAGTAATACTATTCAAAGCACGAAGTCCTTAATGGAACACAAACAATTCGTCTATGATGAATCTGTACCATTAATCTTCAAATACACAAGAAATCGGGTAGATCAGATAGAGTCAGAAAACAACCTAGGGTATGGGTTTCTGATCTAACCTCATTAAGATGTCAATCTTATGAAGGTATATCCACCGACTACGTTTTGAGGAAGTGATACGAGGTATCGACTCCCTGTTATGGCAAAGTGCCATGAGTCCGAAATGGATTCCATGTATAACGACTATTATGGATACTAGTTGTTGTACCATAAAGCATTGTGCCTATTGGTACATTATACGTCTTCAAGGAAGACATACATGGATAGCAACATACCAACGTACAAAGCTAGGCTTTTTACGGAAAGGTATCGTTATCAACATTGTGTTAATAACGGTTCAACCTTTTACCTGTTGCCATGGTAAATCCATTTTGAAGATGCTTGTTGATAACTGTATATGTCATTTATGAAATGTGTCAGTTACAAATCAAAATCGCTTTCCTGAAAAGGAAACCTTTTGGAGAATGTTTATAACATTCTGACGATTTTGTATAACCGACAAACAAGGTTTGCGGATTATTCAATCCATGTTTGGATTGAAGCAAGCATAGGGTTCTTGGAACTGACGTTTTGAAATAATCATAATGGTTTATGATTTAACTCAAAACGAAATAATTCTTGTGTATATAAGGAGGTTAGTGGGAGAGGGCACTGACAATGAAATTCCCATAAAACAATTGGTGAAAGCTTGGCTTTCATGGATATTTTTCCATAGAAATTCTCCGTAGAATTCTGGGGAGTAACAACCTTTATTCAAGGAATAAAGATCTACTGGGCTAGATTTGGAGTTGGTAACACTCTCTGAGAAATTGTACATTTAAAATGTACTTATATTGGTGTCTCATACGCTTTGAGCATATGGAGTCACAATCGGGTCAATCCAAGTGATAGTCACTGGATGAAGATTAAGAACATCTGTTAGTATCTAAGAGAACTAAAGATGTTGTCTTAAACTATGGAGATGGAAACTTGAAGTGACTGGGATCACTGTTGCAAGTTCCAAACCGGTAAATACTACTGCGGTACTATAAAGTTTGAACACTGGGACAGTGAGCTGGAAATCTTCCGAGCAAGATAACTGTTGCCGAATTAACAACAAATGCGGATTATTGCTGCAGCTGAGGCAGCAATAGAAGCCATTTGGATCGATAATAAATCTAATAGATTAGATATAGTTCTGTTAGCAGCTGAGCCAGGCGTCAGCACAGGCTAAAGAATTAAAGGTCTCATCGACGATCCAGATATATACTTCTATATCATCTGATTCGTTCGGATCATACATCGTAGCGATGTGATGATCGTGTAATCGGGTCAGACGATAATTAAGCAAATCCGCTGACGAAAACCTTTCCTCAGCAATTTGAGCGAATTGTACATAGTTCGGGTGTTAGACACTCGAGTGACTGGCTATGTGCCAAGTGGGAGATTGTTGGATAATATGACCCATAGCGTCACTATTTGCACAGATCATTGTGTTGTTGTAGCAAATTAACTATGTAATAAGGAAATTGCACTCTCATCATTTGTGATTAGATCACCATAGATATATAAATGAAGAAAGGTCCCTATGATTAGTTCCTGGATTGAGATGATATGAGACAGTATCAGTCCACAAAGGATTAATCATTAAATATCCCTAGCCGTAGTATTATCGAGACTGGACATCGATAATGCGGAATAGGCTAGTATTGCACTTGTGTGCGTTGTGAGGGCACAACGACATAGTTCTCATATATATAAGTATTGGATACTTATGCAAGTGCGATAGGAGGTCGTGTTTCACCGATGGTACGGGAAACAGCTTCGCTCTGGATAGACCCCTCGGAATCCCATTGGTATTATGACTATGTGTCTATGGGAGGCCGAAATCAAGGTAGGTGTGTATGGTCTTAACCTGAGACTTACATCGCTAATACTTACGATAATCGATAAACTTTGGTCTTGGTGGTAGGGGACTTAAAACGGGTTCTGAGTACACACCATTCTGGGTTTATCAGAGAGTCGTAGAGTATTGGGTGTGATGTCAAGACGGAAGTATCACTTCAGTCATATTGAGATGATGTCACGCAGGATACGGTATTAGTGCTCTTAAGTGCTGCGCGGCCATCGGGATATTATGACAAGGTCATATATCCGATTATAGAGACTAGTTACCAGACATCCGACATGTGCTTCGTACGGGGCAGACACTTATCCAGCCCCAGGCCTAGCACGTGATTATCCGATACTGGGCCGATATACACAATACTACGGTATACTACTACGCTTGATACAGATCTATATATTCCTGTAAGAATATTTCTGGAGAATTGGGTAGGCATGACGCTTTGCTAGAAGCCAACCTTGTCTTGTAAATCGATATAAACGTAGTACGAGGTACTTACGTGTTCGAACAGTCCGACGATCGTATTTACTGCCAACATATCCGGAGATCTCATGGGTCGCTTCCTGAAGATTCACCGATGACGTATTACTCGCACTTTGATTAATCTGGGATTAATTAGAAGAGAGAGATAGAATTAATCTGGGATTAATTCGATGCGAGAGAAAATTAATCTGGATTAATTGCGGAGATATTTTATCTGGGATAAAATATTAATTAAAGAGAGAAACGATTAATTTGGAATTAATCGATAAAATAATATATTCGATATATTATTAGAAATTGGATTTCGACGCGGAATTAAAATTAGATTTTAATTCGGGCGAACGAATTAATTTAGAATTAATTCGTTAGCGACGTGAATAGTGAATTCGCTAGGCGTAATCACTTAATTACGACGCGACGGAAAATTCGTTAATTTGGAATTAGCGAACCCGAGCCCGAGAGTGATTGCGAGCGCATTCGCATTTCGAATTCGAGCGCGGCACGCGAGTCACATCAAGCGTCAAATCGCTAGTCGCGTCAATCGTCAAATCAATTGTCACTTTCAGTGATGTGACTTGACAATATGTCACTTTATTAAAGTGAATAGATGTGATGTGAAAAGTGATGTGATATGACTTAAAGTTAAAAGTAAAAGTAATGGAATATGAAAAGGTTTGGAATATATATATATATGTTTTATTTATTTTTGGAAAATAAATGAATAAATATATATTACTTTTTCTTTTTCCCTTTTACTATATATTCGGTCCTCTCTCTCTCCAACATGCAGGACACGGTTTCTCTTTTCCCTCTCATTTTTCCTTCCTCTCATCTCACGGCTTCAAGCCGATTTCTTCTTCATTTTTCTGGTTTCACCGAAAATTTGAGAAGCAAAATGGAAGATGAACAAGTGCTAGCACACCTTGAGTGATACATAGGTGATAGGGAAGTGATTCTTTGAGCATGGAAGCTTGAAGCTTGGAGCTTCAATGGAGTCATCCATGGCCGAAAATGGAGGAGTCCAAACCAGTCCAAACCGCACAGCCCACTGTCAAGGAAAGCCATTGCCGAGCTTGGAGGGAGCTTAAAATCGCACCTTGTTCTTCATTCATCAAAACCGAAATTCAATGTGAGTATATTCCGCACCTCCTTTGATGTGTTCATATGCGGTTTTTGTGCATGATTTGTGATCCTTGGGACTTTGATTTGAACTCTTACAAGTACATTATAACGATTTCCTAATTTAAGTACATACCCAAAGGGCAGTTCCAAAACTTAGGTTCTCATAGCCAAAACAGCGACTCTCGTCCCGTTTCTGACTCGCAGGTGATCTCATCTGAAGCTAGTCTCTTGCTAATCAGTAGATCCCACATATCAGAACATATGTATGTACCACATCCAGTATCAAAATCAAATTCTAAAACTAGTAGTGGATAAGTTTTTAACAAACATATCTGAAGTCAGAGCCTTGTCCGTATTCACTTCCTTCGCGTTTGCCTTTGTCCAACAGTAGTCACGCTTCCAATGACCTCATTTGCCACAGTTTAGGTAGATATGTTGGGATATGTCCTTTGTCTTCCCAGAAGACTGTGATGATTTTGCCTTTGCCCTTTTATTCACACCCTTTGAAGCCTTCGGCCAAGCCTTGGCCTTCTGGGATGTCGAAGTAAGATGCGCCTTGCGCTTCTTGCCCTTTTGGAAGCTCTGGCTCTGCCAATTGAGCATAACCATTAACTCTCCAAGAGTTTTCTCTTGGTTCTTCATGAACCCGCCCCAAAATTCGGGCAGAGACTATAAGATCAAATCTATGGAAGTCTCGACCTCATAGGTAATGCCCGGCTAACCTAGCTGTTCAATGTCAGTAATCATTTGTGATACCTAGTGCTCGACAGATGTACCGTCTGACATACGTGAGCGAAAGAGATTCTTTTTGCAATTCGTACTTCTGAGATCTAAGATTAGATCTGTGAAGATCCTTTAATTTCAACATCATGGTATAATGATCTAATCCTTAGTTCTGATGATGAAATTAAGGAGTCATTACGGCAAGCATAACAGATTGACCACTAAAGTTATCATCACGATGAGTTTTCCTAAGCTTATGCTCTATTATTTGCTCAACTTCGGGCTCAGGCCCGAGAGGTTTCTCTATTACATAGAGTAACTTCTTGGCTTCCAGGACTATCCTGAGATTCATTTCTGAATCTAGAAAATTAGAGCCGTCAAAGACATTATCGTCCATGATGATGTCCCTAACACTAATCTTCCAGCCATCTAGATTGCAATAGTCCAACTATTCAATCAACGATTTTGGGTACACTCAAAATGTAATGGTTACTATAGTTCAACTATACAACCAACTACAAGTGGAGTAGTATTTTAAGTACCGTCCAACTGTTCATAGAAAGCAATATTCAATATTAGTCCAACTAATATATATTTATAACAACGATAAATAAAAATAAAAGAGCGCGTATTGGCAAGTATTTAAACGAAATTGCAAATTTAATACTAGCCCCCACTATTTTTCGGCGAGCCTCTAACCCTCTGTGGAGTACTCGGGAAACCTAGTTTCTTAGTGGGCTAGGATCCCGTTAAATAACACACAACCTTGACTTTGGCCAAAACGTTGTATGAAACTTAACTAGGTAGATCTCTAAGATCAATTGGATCCCATCTAATTCCTAGATCCAGTAGGTGGACCTCCAAGTCCGAAACATATATCCAATATATGTAAATATATCCAATATATTTCCTAACCTTTTTCCTATAAATCAATTAAGCCTTGGCTTTGGCTCAACAAACTTAATGATTCCAGTTAAGCGCGACCCATTGACAGTGGGATAGCTTCGTAATCCACATCGATGAACTAGAAGTGACCTTGACTTTGGCCAACAAGTCACAACTGTTGGAAAATACTAAGCATCCCAAGATGATTTCAAGCATTGAAAATAAGTGCGAATACAACGAGGGAGTTGTGGAATACTCATATCGATCGATTGAGCGACGCTTTGACGAACAAAAACTCAGTTTCTGCTCACTGCATGCTCGACAGTCCACTGTCACAGCCCACTGCATTTTTCGGCCATTGTTGCTCAGGAATCCAAACTCCAAGCTTCGTCAAATGATTCCCGGCTCATGGGTGGACTTCCCTATCACCTTCGCATGTCTCTCGGAGTGCTAGCTCTTGTGAGTTTTGCCACAAAAATCACCACACTTGCTTCCCATTTTCTCCTTGGCTCACGGCAAAATAGAACAAGTGAAGAAGTGCCATTGGTGGGTGAGGGAGAGAAGAAGTAAAAGAAAAGGAGAGAGATGTGTGTGTTGTTGTTCCAATTGTGTATCTAATACAACAATAATTAAAAGTCATTACCAAAATCAAATAAAGGTAAATAGCTTTTAATTAATCCAATAACTCACATCAACCATCACACTTGAGAGTCAAACACTCAAACATCAACTTACATCAAGTCAATCAAGTTGTCAAGTCACATCACTCAAAGTGACAAGTGATTTGACGCTTGAAGTGAATAGCGATTGGACGCTTAATGTGACTAATGATTTGACGCTTGATTTGACTTACGTGCTGCACTCGAATTCGAAATGAGAATGCGCTCGGAAACAATCTCGGGCTCGGGTTCGCTAATTCAAAATTAACGAATTTTCCGTTGCGACGCAATTAAATGATTATGCCTAGCGAAATCACTATTCACGTCGCTAACGAATTAGTTCTAAATTAATTCATTCGCCCGAATTAAAATCTAATTTTAATTCCACGTCGAAATCTAATTTCGTTTAATATATCGAATATATTAATTAATCGATTAATTCCAAATTAATCGTTATCTCTCTTTTAAATGATATTTAATCCCAGAAAAAATATCTCCGTAATTAATCCCAGATTAATTTTCTCTCTCATCTTATTAATCCCAGATTAATTTGAAGTGCGAGTCATACGTCATCGGTGAATCTTCGGGAAGCGACCCATGAGATCCCCAGATATGTTGGCAGTAAATTCGGTCGTCGGACTATCCGAACATGTAAGTATATAGTAATACGTTTTACCGATTTACAAGACAAGGTTGGCTTCTAGCAAAGCGCCATGCCTACCCAATTCTCCAGAAATTTCCTTACAGGAATAAAGGATCTATATCAGGCGTAGTATACGTAGTATTGCGTATTTTGATCCAGTATCAGATGATCACATGCAAGGCCTGTGGCTGGTATAGTGTCTGCCCCGTACGAAACATATATCGGATGACGAGCAACTAGTCTCTTTATTATCGGATAATCATGACCAAGTCATATTATCCCGATGGTTGCAACCTTTTTAGAGAACCAGTTCTGTATCCCTACGCGATCATCATCTCCATATGACTAGAGTGACACTTCCGTCTTGACATCTCACCCAACACACTACGATTCTCGATATACCCAAAATAAGCGTATACAGAAACAGGTTAAAGCCCTGGATGACCAAAACCAAAGTATATTGATTGTCGTAAGTATTAGCGGTGCAAGTCTCAGGTTAAGACCAAATACACCTACCCTGATTTCGGACTTCCATAGACACATAGTCATACTACCAATGGAATTCTGATGGGGTCTATCCAGAGCGAAGTTGTTTCCCATACCATCGGTAAAACACAACCTCCTATTACACTTGCATGAGTATCCTATACCCAAATATATGAGAACTATGCCGTTTGTGCCCGCACAACGCGCACAAGTGTAATACTAGTCTTTTACGTATTTATCGATGTCTGATCTCGATAATACTCTGACTAGGGATATTTAATGATTTATCCTTCGTTGATTGATACTGTCTCATATCATTCTCAATCCAGGAACAAATCATAAGGACCTTCTATCATTTATACATCTTGGTGATCTAATCACAAATGATAAGAGTGCAATCTCCGTTGTCACATAGTTAATTTGTACAACAACACCATGATCTGTACAAATAGTGACGCTATGGGTCATAATTGTCCAACAATCTCCCACTTGGCCTATAGCCAGTCACTCGAGTGTCTGACACCCGAACTATGTACGGTTGGCTCAAATTGCTGAGAAAAGGCTTTCGTCAGCGGATTTGCATGATTATCATCTGATGAGATTTATACGATCATCACATCGCCACGATGTATAATCCGAACGAATCAGATGAATAGTCGAAGTATGTATATGGATCGTTGATGAGACCATTAATTCTTTAGCCTATGCTGACGCCTAGCTCAGCTGCTAACAGAATTATATCTAATCTAATTAGATTTATTATTGACCCAGATGGCTTCTATTGCTGCCTCAGCTACAACAATAACCTGTATTTGTTGTTTATTCGGTAACAGTATCTTGCTTGGAAGATTTCCAGCTCACTGTTTCGTTATTCAAACTTTGTAGTACCATTTTACGACTTACAATCGTCTTCATCGGTCAGGAAACTTGCAGTAGTGATCCCAGTCACTTCAAGTTCTCAATCTCCATAGTTTAAGGCAACATCCTTAAATCTCTAAGATACTAACGAATGTTCTTAACATCAATCCAGTGACTATCACTTGGATTGGCCTGTTGGTGAATCCATATGGTCAAAGCGTATGAGACACTAGGTTGCGTACATTTTTCAATGTACGATTTCTCGAAGAGTTTTATCGAAAGCCAAGCTTTCACCGATTATTATTTTGGGAATATCATTTCCAAGAAATGACATATTATCATTATTTATAGGACAGCCATTGTCAGTGCACTCACACTAACCGTCTTATATACACAAGAATCATTTTCGTTTTGAATTAAATCATACTCCATTATGATTACATCAAAACGATACACCTATGCTTGCTTCAATCCAAACATGGATCGAATAACCTGCAAACCTTGTTTGCTAGTTTTGGTACGACAAAACCAACAGGATGTTGTAAACATCCTTCGAAAGGTTTCCTTTTCAGGAAAGTGATTTTGCCATTCAGCTGACATATTTCACTAATGAAACATGCAACATTAGCAAGCATTATCCAAATGGATTTACCATGGCAACAGGTAAAAGGTTGAATCGTAATCAACACAATGTTGATAACGATACCTTTCCGCTAAAAGTCTAGCTTTATACGTTGGTATGTTGCCATCCATATATGTCTTCCTTGAAGACTGATAAGTACCAATAGGCACAATGCCTTGCGGTACAACAACTAGTTTCCAACATAGTTGATATACATGGAATCCATTTCGGACTCATGACACTTTGTCATAATTGGGAGTCGATACCTTGTATCACTTCCTCATACGTAGTCAGTTGGTATACCTCAAAAGATTAACATCTTTACGAGGTGAGATCAGAAACCCATACCCTAGGTTGTTTTCTGACTCTCTCCGACTTACGCGATTCTTGTGTATTCGAAGATTACTGGTATAGTTTCATCCTTGATGAACTATTTGTGTTCCATTAAGGAATCAGTGCCTTTGAATAATATTACTATGATTTTCATCGAGTTTTACTATCCTCCCACTTACCACTGCATATCGGTATTCCTCTTAGGAAAACCGCATGGTGAGCAACAATTAAATTGTTCTCATTGTGAGATGTATAAGTACTATACTTTGGTTTCCCTAGGATAACCTACAATTGGCACTTATCCGATTTGGGTTTTTAGTTTGGTATCATCCAAACATTGCATAACATACCCAAATATTCAGGAATGAGAATCCCAACTTCTTTACTGTTCATATCTAATATGAAATCTGTCAAACAGATTTTGGAACCTTATTCAAAATAAGTTATGCACTGTTAAATTCTTATCCGTTGAAGGAAATGGTAGCTTAGAGCGACTCATGATTAACCTTATCATGTCCAACAAAATCGGTTACTCGGTTCGGACACACACCGTCAAACTGACGTGTTCCGAGAGGAGTCCTTATTTGAAAGAATACTATACTCTTTCAAGTATATTAGAAACTTATTGCTTAAGTATTTTCCATTACGGTCTAACCGTGATGGTTTAATACTTTAGCCAATCTGTTTGTCTATTTCGTGTCGAAACTGTAAAAGTTTCCGATTTGTTTTCAAAAGAAACATATAACCATAACGCGATGCCACATCCGTAAAGGTAACGAAATATTCATATCCACCTATAGCCTAGCTAGACATGGGCCCACTTGCTTCACTATGAACTAGGGCTATCAGATCGGTGGCATTTGCACTTTTACCAAGTAAAGGTGTTATATGCACTTTGCCTAATAAACTAGATTCGTAGACTTTATTTGAATGGAATCAAATCAGTCATAGTACCCACTCTTCAAAAGTGCAGATATACGAGTCTTGTTTAATTGTGTCCCAGACTACAATGCCACAATTAAGTTTCATCTGATCAAATCAGTTTGAGCTATTTGTTTGTCACGTTATGTTTGAGATTTATTTATATTCAAAATATAAATTCTGTTATTCACATCTAATGTGTTTATCTCAATATCATCTTTATATAATAAAACACTTTAGTGTTCTAAAATATAAAGGTTCACCCGCAGCGGGTTAAACACTGATATAGAGATAATGTTTCTAGTCAAACTAGTTACATTATAACAGTTTCCAAATTTAGGTACACACCGAAGGGTAGTTCCTAAGTGATTTTCGTCCCGTTTCCAATTCACAGATTAAATCTCAATTGAAATCAGTATCCTGGTCAAAGCAGATTCTGAACATCAATGTATATTTATATACCACACTAAGTACTTAAAATCCAATTTTAATACTAATAGTGAACATAATAATAACAATCATATTTAAGCCAGAGCCTTGCACCGTCTTTAATTCCTTCATGTCTGCCTTGTCCAAACGGCAGTCACGCTTCCGTGATCCCGTTTGCCACATTTTAGGCAGACATTTTGGGATATGTCCTTTATCTTCCCAGAAGTTTATAATGATTTTGCCTTTGCCCTTTTCATATTCCAGAAGCCTTTGGCCAAGCCTTGGACTTCTAGAATATCGAAGTAAGGTGCGCCTTGCGCTACTTGCCTTATTGCAAACTTTGGCTTTATCTCCTTGAGAATAGTCATTAACTCTCCAAGAGTTATCAATTGCAATTTATTACTTCTAAAATCTAAGTATAGATTTATGAAGATCCTTTAATTTCTTTATCATACTTTAAGGATCTAATCCTTAGTTCTGATTAGAAATTAAGGAGTCTACTGCGACAAGCTTAATGGATTAAACACTAAGTTATCATTACATAATCTTCCAAAGATTATGCTCTACTATTTTTTTAACTCCGGGCTTAAGCCTAATATGTTATTTTATCAAATAAAGTAACTTATTAGTTTCTAGGACCATCCTGAAATTTAATTCCCAATTTGAAAATTAAACCATTTAAACACATTTTCCCTAGGATTATGTTTTAAATGTCAATCTTTCAGTTTTATCTTGATTTTAATAGTCCAACTATTTAATCAACGATTTAGGTACTATTTATTATAATGATTACAATAGTCCAACTATTTAATCAACTATAATTTAATAGATTAAAATCAATTATATTGATTACTATAATCCAATTATAAAATCAACTATAAATGAATAGTTTGAATATTGTCCAACTATTTATTAAAACAACAATTTAAATATTAGTCCAACTAACATTTAATTTATATGACGAATGATATTTGAATGAGCGCATATGGCAAGTAATTAAACGAATATTGCAAATTCAATTCTTGCCTCCCACTATTTTTCGGTGAGCCTCTAACCCTCTTTCGAGTACTCGGGAAACCGTGTTTCATAGTGGGCTAGGATCCCGGTAAATGTCACACAATCTTGACTTTGGCCAACAAATTGTATGATAATTAACTAGGTAGATCTCTAAGATCAATTGGATCCAATCCAATTCCTAGATCCAGTAGGGGGACATCCAAGTCCGAAACATATATCTTATATATGCCAATACATCCAATGTATTACCTAACCTTTTTCCTCTGAATCAACTAAGACTTGGCTTTGGACAACAAACTTAGTGATCCCACTTAAGCGTGACCCATTGACCATGGAAAGCTTCGTAATCAATGTCGATGGACAAGAAGTGGTCTTGACTTTGGCCAACAAACCACAACTTGGACAAGACACCAATATGGAACAAAGCCTTCGTGATTCAAACACATCTTCGACGGACAAAGGCCTTGACTTGGCCAACAAGCCAATGCCAGTCTCAGATCTTGAGTAAGAATCACTCAATGGAAGGAAAAATGCTTAATATTTGTGAGGGTTTTTCGAGGGCAAATTGTCAACCAATTTATTATCTTTGTTAAGGTCTCATCATCATACACCCTTAAGCATGCATTCTAAACATATAATAAAGCGCATATGATTAAAATAATATGATATGCGGATGGACTTTACACATTGATCCTAGATCAAATCTATCCATTTCTCTCTCCCGCTAGCACAAGTATTACTTCTACTCGTTACATTACACTTCTAAAGAAACCTCATTTACATTGAGGGGAATATGTGAGAAGAGAATACAAAGAATAAGGAGGTAATAAGGCTGGACACGCAGGTCCAATTAATAAATTCCAAATTTATTACAACAATTTCTAAAATTGCCCCACCCATCTAATATCCATCTGATATTCATTATTCATGCATCGCAACCATGTATTCACACAAGCATGTTATCAATCAATCTAATAAATTAATTAATCTGATATATTAGTGACCATCCAATGTTCAAACAATGATTTGATTTTGCTCGAGTCAAACTCGTTTTGCGAATAAGTACTTAAAGTACGAACTCTCGAATTAAATTAAACTACAAAATTAAATCCAATTCAATTTGTATTTAATTCTATTTCACTATTTAATACCAAATTAAATATTACACTTTATAAATAAACCTTTTACGATTTAATTCCAAATTTAATCGTTACGGGTCTCAAAGCCCGATTAACGTCCAACGTCAATTTAATTAAAGTCCAATGGGCTTTTAATTAATTTCTTAAGGCGTGGACTTTTGGTCAACTCGGGTCAAACCGAATAACCAAAATCCAATCCGGGATTAACCCCATAAGCCCAGAAATCAATTTAGGCCCATTAGGCCCAATTAAACTTTAAAGGTTCATTAGTCGCATTTGGGCTTTATGGAGGCGGTTTTGGGCCTAATTGGATCCAACCAATTTTGCCTAAACCCAACTTAGTACAACCAAGCCCAATAAGCCAAATAACAACATTATAAGACCAAATCCAATTTTAAGCCCAATTTAATTAAACCATAAAAATCCAATTTCATAATTTAATTAAACAAAGTTCATAACACAATTAATCACCCAAATCAATATTTCCAAAACACCAAATTAGCCAAATTAATCATGCTCATCATCATTAAATATTGTCAAACACAATTTAACAAAAAACAAACCCATTTACATGCTTTACTACTCTCGGCAATGGAGGGGATTTTGTGTCCGATTCCGTTTCAATCCAATTAATTCCACAATCGACATTACATCAACATCCCAATTGATTCCAACTCATCCAATGAATCAAAAATCAAAAAATCACCAAGAATTAGGGCTATGTTCAATTCAGCCAAGCCATCCAATTGGGGAAAAAATGATCCAATCACAATTTCTTGAAATTGATCCAATCAAACTTCAATTAAACATGTTATAAGCATACTCAAACATCTAATTCATTCAAATAATGCTAAAAACATTTTACCCAATGTTAAGCCCTAAAATATTTTCATGCTTAACCTTGCTCTGATACCATTGTTGGAAAATACTAACCATCCCAAGATCATTTCAAGCATTGAAAATAAGTGCGAATACAACGAGGGAGTTGCGGAATACTCACATTCGATCGGTTGAGCGACGCTTTGACGAACAAAAACTCAGTTTCTGCTCACTGCATGCTCGACAGTCTACTGTCACACAGCCCACTGCATTTTTCGGCCATTGTTGCTCAGGAATCCAAGCTCCAAGCTTCGTCAAATGATTCCCGGCTCATGGGTGGACTTCCCTATCACCTTCGCATGTCTCTCGGAGTGCTAGATCTTGTGATTTTTGCCACAAAAATCACCACACATGCTTCCCATTTTCTCATTGGCTTATGGAAAAACAGAACTAGTGAAGAAGTGCCCATGTTGGGCGAGAGAGAGAAGAAGTAAAAGAAAAGGAGATAGATGTGTGTGTTGTTGTTCCAATTATACAACAATAATTAAAAGTCAATTACCAAAATCAAATAAAGGTAAATAGCTTTTAATTAATCCAATAACTCACATCAACCATCACACTTGAGAGTCAAACACTCAAACATCAACTTACATAAAGTCAATCAAGTTGTCAAGTCACATCACTCAAAGTGACAAGTGATTTGACGCTTGAAGTGACTAGCGATTGGACGCTTTGACGAACAAAATCTCAGTTTCTGCTCACTGCATGCTCGACAGTCCACTGTCACAGCCCACTGCATTTTTCGGCCATTGTTGCTCAGGAATCCAAGCTCCAAGCTTCGTCAAATGATTCCCGGCTCATGGGTGGACTTCCCTATCACCTTCGCATGTCTCTCGGAGTGCTAGCTCTTGTGAGTTTTGCCACAAAAATCACCACACTTGCTTCCCATTTTCTCCTTGGCTCACGGAAAAATAGAACAAGTGAAGAAGTGCCCTTGGTGGGTGAGAGAGAGAAGAAGTAAAAGAAAAGGAGAGAGATGTGTGTGTGTTGTTGTTCCAATTGTGTATCTAATACAACAATAATTAAAAGTCAATTACCAAAATCAAATAAAGGTAAATAGCTTTTAATTAATCCAACAACTCACATCAACCATCACACTTGAGTGTCAAACACTCAAACATCAACTTACATCACTCAAAGTGACAAGTGATTTGACGCTTGAAGTGACTAACGATTGAACGCTTGATGTGACTAATGATTTGACGCTTGATTTGACTTGCGTGCCGTACTCGAATTCGAAATGCGAAAGCGCTCGCAAACAATCCCGGTCTCGGGTTCGCTAATTCCAAATTAACGAATTTTTCGTTGTGACGCAATTAAATGATTATGCCTAGCGAAATCACTATTCACATCGCTAACGAATTAATTCTAAATTAATTCGTTCGCCCGAATTAAAATCTAATTTTAATTCCGCGTCGAAATCTAATTTCGTTTAATATATCAAATATATTAATTAATCGAATAATTCCAAATTAATCGTTATCTATCTTTTAAATGATATTTTATCCCAGATAAAATATCTCCGCAATTAATCCCAAATTAATCTTCTCTCTCATCTTATTAATCCCAGATTAATTTGCAGTGCGAGTCATATGTCATCGGTGAATCTTCGAAAAGTGATCCATGAGATCACCAGATATGTTGGCAGTAAATTCGGTCGTCGGACTATCCGAACTCGTAAGTACCTAGTATTATGTTTTACCGATTTACAAGACAAAGTTGGCTTCTAGCAAAGCGCCATGCCTACCCAATTCTCCGGAAATTTCCTTACAGGAATAAAGGATCTATATCAGGCATAGTATACGTAGTATTGCGTATTTCGATCTGGTATCGGATGATCACATGCAAGGCCTGGGGCTGGTACAGTGTCTGCCCCGTACGAAGCATATATCGGATGACGAGCAACTAGTCTCTTTATTATCGGATAATCATGACCAAGTCATATTATCCCGACGGTTGCAACCTTTTTAGAGAACCAGTTCTCTATCCCTATGCGATCATCATCTCCATATGACTGGAGTGACACTTCCGTCTTGACATCACACCCAACATACTACGATTCTCGATATACCCAGAATAGGCGTACACAGAAATCGGTTAAAGCCTTGGATGACCAAAACCAAAGTATATTAATTGTCGTAAGTATTAGCGGTGCAAGTCTCAGGTTAAGACCAAATACACCTACCCTGATTTCGGACTTCCATAGACACATAGTCATACTACCAATGGAATTCCGAGGGGGTCTATCCAGAGCAAAGCTGTTTCCCGTACCATCGGTAAAACACAACCTCTTATTACACTTGAATGAGTATCCTATACCTAAATATATGAGAACTATGCAGTTTGTGCCCTCACAACGCGCACAAGTGTAATACTAGTCTTTTACATATTTATCGATGTCTGATCTCGATAATACTCTGACTAGGGATATTTAATGATTTATCCTTCATGGATTGATACTGTCTCATATCATTCTCAATCCAGGAACAAATCATAAGGACCTCCTATCATTTATACATCTTGGTGATCTAATCACAAATGATAAGAGAGCAATCTCATTTGTCACATAGTTAATTTGTACAATAACACCATGATCTGTACAAATAGTGACGCTATGGGTCATAATTGTCTAACAACAACCGCCCAAGACATGCGATATAGAACAAAGCTTTCATGGTTCAAACACATCCGCAATGGACATTGATCTTGACTTTGGCCAACAAACCAATGCCAATCTTGGATCTTGAGAGAGAACCACTCAATGGAAGGAAAAACGCTTAATATTTGATGAGGGTTTTTCGCGTAATTGGCAACCAATTTATTATCTTTGATTAGGTCTCATCATACACCCTTAAGAATGCATTCTAAAAGCATAATAAGGCGCGCAATAAATTAATAATGATATGCGGATGGATATATAACAAACTTTGTTCCTAGAACAAATCTCTCCATTTCCTCTCTCTCGCTAGTACTATTCTTACTTCTACCCAAATACATAATACATCAAATAAACCTCATTTACATTGAGGGGAATTGGTTAGAAGAGAAATACAATGAGAAAAGAGATAATAGGCTGCACACGCAGGTCCAATTTAATAAATTCTAAATTTATTACAATAATTTCCAAAATTGCCCTCACCCTTCTAATATCCATCCGGTATACATTATTCATACAATACATCCAAGTATTCACACAAAGCATGTTATTCAATCAATATAATCCAATTAATTAATCGAATTAATGATCATCCAATGTTCAAACAACGATTTGATTTGCGCGAGTCCAACTTGTTTAAGAATAAATACTGAAAGTACGTATTCTTGAATTATATCGAACTATAATTTTAAATCCAAATTAATTTGTATTCAATACTAATTCAAATTTAATTCCAAATTAAATAATTACACTTATTTATGTGCCTTTTAGAGTTAGATTCTAAATCCAATCTTAATGGGTCTCAAAGGCCCAATTAACATCAAATGTCAATTTAATTAAAGTCCAATGAGCTTTTAATTAATTCTTAAGGCATGGCATTTGGCCAATATAGATCAAACCCAAATGCCAAGGCCCAATTAAGGAAACACCATTTTTCCCAAAAATCAATTTAGGCCCATTAGGCCTAATTATATTGTTAAAGGCCCAATTATTATATTTGGACTTTATGGAATTGTTTTAGGCCCAATTTGGATCCAATCCAATTGTCATAAACCAAGCTTGGCCCAACCTAGCCCATTAAACCCAAATACAACAATATTAGCCCAATCCAATTTAAGGACTAATTTTATTATTAACATAATATTCTAAATATCACATTAATTTAATTAAAGAGTAATTTTCATAATTAATTAGTTAAACTAATATTTCCAAAATATCAATTAAACTAATTAATCATGCTTTAATTGTTTAATTTATGTCCAACACAAATTGAAGCAAAACAACTCATTCCATGCTTATGGTTCACGACATTTGGGCATAATAACAATCAATTTTTTATTTCAATCCAATTAAACCAATCAATCAATTTACATATCATGCCATAAACTTATCCAATAGTCTAATTAACAAAAAAATCACCATGAACTCTTCTAGGGTAGTATTCGACCAAGGCTAAGGAATTAGGGAAAATTTGATCTAACCAATTTTCTCAATTCTAAAGATGCACAAATCTAATTTAACATCATCAAAGCTCAACCAAACAACCAATTTGAAAAAATCATGCTCCAAACAAAAAATCCAAAATTAAAGTATATAAACCCTAGGTTCAAATCAAGCTTAGATCTCGCTCTGATACCATTGTTAGTGTTCTTAGAACATGCCAAAGATCTCTAAGAGTGATTCGTGTGTGAATTAATCAAAGGGAGTTGCAGAATACTCACATTGATCGGCTTTGAATTTCGAAAATTTCCATGGATGTGTAGAAGCTCAAAGCTTTCTATGTTGTTTCCAACTGAAGGATGAGTTTCCCTATCACCTTATTTGCTCTTTGAAGTGCTAGCTTGCTTGAATTATTGCAACAAAAACTCAAAATGGGAGAAGGAAGCTCACGGCAATTGCATGGAGAAGAGAGATGAATAGTTTTGGTTTTTTGATATTTTGTTTCTAAAACAATTACCAAAAGTCAAGTCTCAAAGTTGGTATATCTTTTTCAAAAAAAAAAAGATAAAGTGTGTTGGTTGTTGATTGAGTGTAGAATAAGCAATCCAAGCTTTCACTCAACCTTAACCACTTCCATCACTAGTCAAATTAGTTGATGTAAGTCAAGTGGGTCCCACCACTTGTAAATTCCGAATTTAAGTCAAACAATCCAACACGCAACTTCGCTCGGGCCCGGATTCGTTTAATTTCGAATTAACGAATTTACCGTTGTGACATAATTAAATATAATTTAATTAAATAATTATGCCTTGCAAAATTATTATTAAAGTCGCTTACGAATTAATTCTAAATTAATTCGTTTGCTGGAATTAAAATCCAATTTTAATTCCGCATTGAAATCTAATTTCAATTAATATATCAAATATATTATTTAATCAATTAATTCCAATTAATCATTCTCTCTCTTCTAATCGAATTTTATCCCAGATATATTCTTACCGTAATTAATCCCAAATTAATTTTTCTCTCTCTCATAATTAATCACAGATTAATTCTGTTCAAGTCAAATATCATCGGTGAATCTTTGGGAAATGACCCATGAGATCCCTGGATATGTTGGCAGTAAATCCGGTTGTCGGACAATCCGAACAGGTGCGTACCTAGTACCACGTTCTTACCGATTTACAAGACATGGTTGGCTTCTAGAAATACACCGTGCCTACCTAATTCTCCAGCAATATTCTTTTAAGGAATACATAATCTTTATCAAGCGTAGTATACTAAGTCTTGCGTATTACGATCCAGTACCGGATGTCAAATGCTAGGCCTAGGGCTGGAATTATGTCTGCCCCGTACGAAGCATATATCGGATCACTGGAAACTAGTCTCTATAATATGATAATCATGACCTAGCCATATTATCCCGATGACTGTAGTACTTAAAAGTACTAGTTAAGTATTCTACGTGATCATCATCTCCATATGACTGAAGTGATACTTCCATCTTGACATCACACCCAATACACTACGATTCTCAGTATACCCCGAAGAGGCATACACAGAACCTGTTAAAGCCCCGGACGACCAAAACCAAAGCGTGCTGATTGTCACAAATATTAGCGATGCAAGTCTCAGGTTAAGACTATATACACTTACCCTGATTCTGATTCCCTTAGACACATAGTCATACTACCAATGAGATTCCGAGGGGTCTATCCAGAGCGAAGCTGTTCCCGTACCATCGGCAAACAGAACCTCTTATCACACTTGCATAAGTTTCCAATACTTAAATATATGAGAACTATGCCGTTAAGCTTCCATAACGAGCACAAATGCAATACTAGCCTATTCCGCATTATTGATGTCTAGTCTCGATAATACTACGACTATGTATATTTAATGATTAAACCTTTCGTGGATTAATATTGTCTCATATCTTATTAATCCAGTCCTAATCATATGAAATTTTATCATTTATATATCCAAGTAATCTAATTACAAAATGACAAAAGAGGAATTTCATTTGTCACATAGTTAATTTTGTACAAGAACACCATGTTATTTACAAAATAGTGATGCTATGGGTCATAATTGCCCAACAATATCCTTATATATTTAATGAATATTGTATTCAGGAATGTGATTAAATCTCATTTAACCAATGATCGTCATTGGACCACAGATTTATTAAGCTAATACATTGGAAGTATGTAGTTTAATGAATTATAAACTGTATTGGGTAGTTTTCTTTACTTTGTAACTTAGTTAATGAGTTGTCATGACTTAGTTGCTTGTTTCTAAAAGAATACATATTGAACGTCTTGAATGGTTCAGAACTTTCAATATGTTTCTCATGAAACACGGATAGAATATTTTGACTGGGTCAAAGTTATTCTATTTGAAGTGTTGAAAACTATATCTTTAAAATTCATTGTGAGTCTTTGAATTGTTCAAGGATGTTTGATATGATCAAACATATGAATTTATTGCAATTAGTTCTATAGTTATAATAGATGTGATTCTTACTCAATATTATTCTTTTACGATTCCATCGTGATGGAATTGGTCAGTAGAAGAAATCGAATCTTATATGATTTGATTCGTTTGATATTGATTTGGATAATATGACCCATAGCATCACTATTTGTACAGATCACGGTGTTGTTGTACAAATTAACTATGTGACAAGGAAATTGCACTCTCATCATTTGTGATTAGATCACCATAGATGTATAAATGAACAGAGGTCCATATGATTAGTTCCTGGACTGAGAATGATATGAGACAGTATCAGTCCCCGAAGGATTAATCATTAAATATCCCTAGCCGGAGTATTATCGAGACATGACATCGATAATGCGGAATAGGCTAGTATTGCACTTGTGTGCGTTGTGAGGGCACAACGACATAGTTCTCATATATATAAGTATGGATACTTATGCAAGTGCGATAGGAGGTCGTGTTCACCGATGGTACGGGAAATAGCTTCGCTCTGGATATACCCCTCGGAATCCCATTGGTATTATGACTATGTGTCTATGGGAGGCCGAAATCAAGGTAGGTGTGTATAGTCTTAACCTTAGACTTGCATCGCTAATACTTGCGATAATCGGTAGACTTGGTCTTGGTGGTACAAGGCTTTAACCGGTTCTGCGTACACCACTTCTGGGTTTATCAGAGAGTCGTAGTGTATTGGGTGTGATGTCAAGACGGAAGTATCACTCCAGTCATATTGGAGATGATGTCACGCAGGATACGGTACTAGTGCTCTTGAGTGTTGCGCAAACCATCAGGATATTATGACTAGGTCATGCATATTCGATTATAGAGACTAGTTACCAGATATCCGACATGTGCTTCGGACCGGGGTAGACACTTATCCAGCCCCAGCCCTAGCACGTGACTATCCGATACTGGGCCGATATACACAATACTATGGTATACTACGCTTGATACAGATCTATATATTCCTGTAAGAATATTTCTGGAGAATTGGGTAGGCATGGCGCTTTGCTAGAAGCCAACCTTGTCTTGTAAATCGGTATAAACGTAGTACGAGGTGCTTACGTGTTCGGATAATCCGACGACCGTATTTACTGCCAACATATCCGGAGATCTCAGGGGTCGCTTCCTGAAGATTCACCGATGATGTATAACTCGCACTTTAATTAATCTAGGATTAATTAGAAGAGAGAGAAAATTAATCTGGGATTAATTGCGGAGATATTTTATCTGGGATAAAATATTAATTAAAGAGAGAGAACGATTAATTTGGAATTAATCGATAAAATAATATGTTCGATATATTATAAGAAATTGGATTTCGACGCGGAATTAAAATTTGATTTTAATTCGGGCGAACGAATTAATTAAGAATTAATTCGTTAGCGACTTAAATAGTGATTTCGCTAGGCGTAATCATTTAATTACGACGCGACGGAAAATTCGTTAATTGGAATTAGCGAACCCGAGCCCGGGATTATTTGCGAGCGCATTCGCGTTTCAAATTCGAGTGCGGCACGTAAGTCAAATCGCGTGTGTCATATCGCTAGTCGCATCAATCGTCAAATCAAATGTCACTTTGAGTGATGTGACATGTTGTCACTTGATTTGAGTGATTGATGTAGAAGTTGAAAAAGCTACTTTTGCTTTTTGCTTTTTGATTTTAGCATTTAAGGAAAAGTAAAAAGAAATGGTAAATGGTTTTATTAATTTTAGAAATTATAAAAACCTATTACATTTTATTTTACTTTTACTTTTCTCTCTCTCTTTTACGCATCTCTTCCTCTCCCTCTCTTTTCTTCTCCCTCTCATTCACGGCTTAGAGCCATTTTCATCTTCTTCTCATTTTTGGTCACTGCCGAATTGAAAGAGAAGCAAGTGAGAGTGTTTTGTTGCAAAACATGAGTGCTAGCACACACATGGGTTATATTATGGTGATAGGGAAACGATTTTTGAGCTTGGAAAGCTTGAAGCTTGGAGCTTCAATGGTGTTCATCCATGGCCGAATTTTTGAGGTTCAAAGAGGAGCAAAACCGAGCAGTCCACTGCATGAGGAAGCCACTGCCGAGCTTGGAGGAGGTAGAAAACGCAACTTGTTCTTCCTAGCATCAAACCCATCAATGTGAGTATGTATTCCGCCTTACTCCTTGGTTGTATTCAACTCGTTTTTATGCATGATTGATGATTCTTGGGACTTGATTGAAACTCAACAATGGTATCAGAGCCATTTGTGCATAAAACGAATTTAGGGTTCTTGAGCAAAATTTGGGGCTTTTTGATTTAAGCATGATTTTGACAAATTGTTTGTTTAAGAATGCTTGTATATTAATAAATTAGAGTTATATGTAATCAATTTGATGAAAAATTATTTGGATTGATTTTCCCCAATTTGCTTAATGTTGGCCAAACCTTTAATTTGGGTAAACTCAATTTGAGCATCAAATGATTAAATTGTTTAGTATAGTATGCTTGAATGAGGTTGAATTGATGTTGTGCATAATCAATTTCATGAAATTTGGTTGGATCCATTTTTCCCCAAATTTTGGGCATGACAAATTTGGGTAAACTTGATTTTGAGCATGTTTAATGAAATTGATGATTTAGATTGCTTAAAGTTGTTTAATTGAGGATTGATTGATCAATTTGATGAAAATTAGTTTGGAACAATTTTCCACCAATTTTTTGTGATGGCCGAAAATATGAACCCTAATATTGTCTTGATTTTTGATTTTTTGTTCATTGGATGACTTGGAAATCATTTAGGGATGTTGAATTTATGTTTGATTGGGTTCAATTGGATTGAATTTGATTTGGGCATTTTTTCCCCTTATGGCCGAGACTTTAGCATGTGTTAATTGGGTTTGATTTTGATCTAATTATGTTGGACATGATTAATTGATGTTAAGCATGATAATTGATGTTAAGCATGATTAATTGGACAAATTTGATG
>SKCR01008261.1:0-23980 GCA_019454045.1 Zanthoxylum bungeanum | reverse complement strand
TCTTTCATACTTCCTGAAATTGTCAAACAATATAAAATTTATGATTAAAGTACATGATTTAAAAAAATCCCTAACATAAAATCCTAATAACAATAACACTCACACAAATAGACAAGTATTGATAGGAAAATCATGTTCAAGCGTGGTATATGTTTGTGATATTTCTTTTTGGACATTCGGTAAATTTCTCGCAGTTCCGATACAGAATTTAGGTTATATTCTATTCTGGACAACCCTTAGTATTTGGGCCCTAACTTTCTCATACGATCTCCGATTTTTATGAATTTTATATCGTCAGAAAGCTAATAAAACCGAGACCTACAACTTATGCGTTGGATATTTTTCCAAATTCGAATCAGAAATAAGTCAACAATTGAGATTGCCGTGGCTGCTATAGTAATTTCGAGAATGGACTAGAATAAGTAATGTGGCACAAATCCAACCACTCATTTAATTACACAAAAATCAGCCTTTCCCTATAAATAGGGGACTATTCATTCATCTTCCTCTAAGGCCAAAAACGTGAGCAACCTATACTGTAACATCCCGCTACCGGAGATGCTACCGGCAGGAGACAGGCTAAACCCATCTCCATAAGCCTCTGATTCTAGAAAAATTTCGGCATGATGTATTCGTAACATCATGCAACCTGGCCTATAGCCAGCATCCACATACAATATTCATATCATTATGCATCTTCTCATACATCTCATATTAATTGATTTACAGAGAGCTGTATGCATAAATTCCAACCAAAACCAGCCCCAATCATTACCCCATAAATTTTCCAATACTCAATATTTCACAAAATTTTTTTACAGGCATATATATAAGACATAAAGAGACAAGTTTCATGTTTTACACTTTTGCTAATTCCTCTTAAAAGGCCACGAAAATCAGAGTACAAACCAAACCTACTGTTTTAACAAAACTGTCCAATTTACTACTTTTGCATTTTCCATTCCAATCAAACCAAACATATACTAATTTATTCCAAACACATCAATTATGCTTATTATTCATCAATAAATCAATAAAATACATCACCATTTTATCTTCATAAGTTTCAACCATAAGCTTGATTTTCAATCCATTTTTCAATCTCACTCATAATCATTCATCACTACACACACCAATCATCATTAATCCATAACCAATCTCAACAAAATCATCAACATTCTATCATCATCATTTTCAGCCCTAAGCAATATTTGGGGGAATTTTATAAACTCAATAGAATTGAAGTTAGACACATGCCTATATATCACAAAACATACAAATATTCAACTTCTTTCACTCAATCATATCACTTTCACAAATCTCTCCCTAGGGTCCTTTCAATTTCGAATTTGGGGGAGAGTATCTAATGCCTCAAATCTGAAAATTAAAGGAAGAGCAAGACTTAGATGACTTACATGCTTGATTGAACACTTGATTCCTTCCATTATGCATGAGAAATTGATGGAAACATGAAGAAAATATGAAGATGGCGTGAAAGAGAGAAGCAAATTCAAAATTTGGGGCTGGATGAAAGATGAGTGAATAGTGTCTTATTTATACTTGGGGACAGATTTTTGCTTTGTTGGTGAGTGGCTTTTGTTGTGCCAAATGTCACTTTCTTATTTGTTCTCGGATTTGTGCAGTGACAGCCACTTTGCACATTTTTTTGACCTATTTCTGGTCTGCGTTGAGAAAATGTTCAACACGAAGTTTGTGCGTAATTGATTGGGCTTTCCAACGGTATAAGATTTGTCAAAATAGAAGTTAAAAAGAAAATATTATGGCTATTTTAGTAACAGCTATACAAAAAGGACAACTTAACGAAAAAATGTCAAAACTTGAAAATTTATCCCGAGTCTTCGGGGGATTTCTAAGGTATGAAACCTATTTATATGCTATTTCATAAATACTAACATGTCTCGCACAATTATTTATTGTGCCGGACATGTTACGGATGACCTGGATATTACATATAATATGGAGGATTCTCCAAATTTTCTTCTTCTTCCTCAAGCTAATTTAGATGCAACAGGTGATGATTCCAAGCACATCTCATGCAAAGTAAGCTCTCCATTTCCATTTTCCTCTTCTAGTTTCAGTTTTGAGCTTGAAATATAAAAGCCCCAAATTCGCACCTTGCATACTATAGGATTTGGATGTGCTTAATTAACATTGGAAGTATTGTTAGCATGCATTTTGGAGGGTGTTATGATAGTATTAGCATGGATTAAGGCCTTTGTGTATGTGAATGGGTTAGGGGGGATTGAATATGTTTATTGTGTATGGATGTTGATCAATTGGTATATAGTAGTTGGGGAGTGAGTATGTTTCTTGTGTATGGATGTTGATCAATTGGTATATAGTAATTGAGGGTTGATTATGCTTCTTATGTATTAATGTTGGAGTTTACGGAAGTGCTTATATGTTGGTGTTAGCCTAAGGGTGAGGGGATTACTTGGATATGTCATTGAAGAGTTGATGTTAGGCCCTGAAATCAGGCTAGCGTCGCGATGCTCAACACCCAAAGTCGCGACTCGTAACAAGCAGATGCTCTCTGCCTCGGGTCTGTTGGACAATTATGACTCATAGCATCACTATTTGAACATAATATGGTGTTGTTGTACAAATTAACTATGTGACAAAGGAAATTGCTCTTTTATCATTTTTAATTAGATTACCGGGATATATAAATGATAAAAGTCCATATGATTAGTTCCGGATTGATAAGATATGAGACATTATCAATCCATGAAGGTTTAATCATTAAAACATCCTTAGTCGGAGTATTATCAAGATTGGACATCGATAATGCGGAATAGACTAGTATTGCACTTGTGCGCATTGTGGGAGCATAACGACATAGTTATCATATATTTAAGTATTGGATACTTATGCAAGTGTAATAGGAGGTTGTGTTTACTGATGGTATGGAAACAGCTTCGCTCTGGATAGACCCATCGAAATTCCATTGGTAGTATGACTATGTGTCTATGGAAGTCCGAATCATGGTAGGTGTATTTGGTCTTAACCTGAGACTTGCACCGCTAATACTTGTGACAATCAATGTACTTTGGTTTTGGTCGTCCATGGCTTTAACTGGTTCTGTGTACGCCTCTTCTGGGTATATTGAGAATCGTAGTGTATTGGGTGTGATGTCAAGATGGAAGTATCACTCTAGTCATATGGAGATGATGATCACGCAGGATACAGAACTAGTACTCTTTAATACTGCAGTCATCGGGATAATGTGACTAGGTCATGATTATCCGATTATAAAGACTGGTTACCAGAGATCCGATATGTTCTTCGTATGAGGCAGACACAATTCCAGCCCCAGGCCTAGCACGTGACATCCGATACTGGATCACAATACGCAATACTACGTATACTACGCCTGATATAGATTACATATTCATTTAAGAATATTTCTGGAGAATTGGGTAGGCACGGTGCTTTGCTAGAAGCCAACCATGTCTTGTAAATCGGTAAAAACGTAGTACTAGGTACGTACGTGTTCGGATAGTCCGACGACCGGATTTACTGTCAACATATCCAGGGATCTCATGGGTCGCTTCCCAAAGATTCACCGATGACGTATAACTCGAACATAATTAATCTGGGATTATTAGAAGAGAGAGAAAAATAATCTAAGATTAATTGCGGAGAGATTTTATCTGGGATAAAATTCTATTTAAATAGAGAGAACGATTAATTTGGAATTAATCGATAAAATAATATATTCGATATATTAAACGAAATTAGATTTCGACGCAGAATTAAAATTGGATTTTAATTCGGGCGAACGAGTTAATTTAGAATTAATTCTCTAGCGACGTGAATAGTAATTTTGCTAGGCATAATTATTTAATTAAATTTGATTTAATTACGGCGCAATGGAAAATTCGTTAATTCGGAATTAACGAACCCGAGCCCGGGAGTGTTTGCGGGACCACTCGTATTTTGAATCGAGTGGGGCCCACAAGTCACATCATGCGTCACATCATTAGTCATTCATGTGATGGGTGTCTTGTCACCTTTTTAGTGATTGACAACTTGTCAAATTTTGAATGATAGAAGTAGATGGAAGACTTTAAAGTCTTGTACCACTTTTTGGAAAAGGGTTAGATGTATTAGATTTTGGAAATCCAAATACACAACACACATATCTTCTTCTCTCCTTCTCTCCCATTCGGCCAAGGGCCATTTTTCTCTCTTTTGTTCCTCTCAATGCCGAGAGATACTAGAAGCATAGGAAAGATTTGTGGCAAATTTTTCAAATGCTAGCACATCCAAGGGGTCACACAAAGGTGATAGGGAAACCAACTCTTGGGCATGGAATCCATTCACAAAGCTTGGAGCTTGAAGATCATTTCCATGGAGGTTGACCGAAACACAAGGAACATAAATTGGAGGCATGGCCGAAAGCTTCAAGGAAATTTTGTTGTTCTTCGCATCACAAAAGCCGATCAAAGTGAGTATTCCGCAACTTTACTTTGATGTATTCACATGTTTTCATAGCTTAATTTGATCTTGGGATAACCTAGAAACCCAACAATGGTATCAAGAGCCTTGATTAATCATGAAATTGATTTAGGGTAAAATTTGGGTAAAATTGATTTGAGTATGATTTGATGAAATTGATTGTTTGAATATGCTTGAATGATGATAACATAGTGTTATGCATGATCAATTTGATGAAAATTGAATTGGATCAATTTTTCCCTAATTTTTGGGCTTGGCCGAAAGTTGAGTGCCCTAATGTTATGGTAATTTTTTATTTTTTGAATCATTGGATGAGTTTGAAAGACTTGGGAAATGTTGATTTGAGATTCAATTGGATTGAAATCAGAATTGGACAATAAACCCTAAATTGCCGTGACCAATTAGCATGAAATGAATTGATTTTTGATTCAATAATGTTGGACATGTGTTGATGATGATAAACATGATTAATTAGGATAATTGGTATTTTGGAAATGTTAATTTGACTAATTAATTATGGCTATACAATTTAGTTAATTAAATTGTGAAATTTGGAATTTTAGAATTTAATTAGTTGGGCTAAATTTGGAATTGGGCTTATAAAGTTGTATTTGGTCTTAATGGGCTTGGTTGGGCCAACTTTGGTTTAGGTTAATTGGTTGGATCCAATTGGGCCCAAAACCATATCCATAAAGTCCAAATATGATTAAATGGACCTTTAATATTTTAATTGGGCCTAAATTGATTTTTGGCAAAAGGGTGATTCCTTTTGGGCTTTGGTTGACAAAGTCCATGCCTTATAAATTAATTAAAAGCCCATTGGACTTTAATTAAATTGACATTGGATGTTAATTGGGCTTTGAGACCCGTAAAGATTAGATTTAGAATTTAAGTCGCAAAGGCTCATTAAAAAGTGTAATTATTTAATTTGGAATTAAATAAAGAATTAGTATTGAATACAAATTAAATTGGATTTAATGTTGTAGTTTGATATAATTCAAGAATTCGTACTTTGAGTACTTATTCTTAAAACGAGTTTGACTCGCGCAAATCAAATCGTTGTTTGAACATTGGATGATCATTAATTTCAGATTAATTAATTGGATTAGATTGATTGATAACATTCTTTGTGTGAATACATGGATGTGATGTATGAATAATGTATATCGGATGGATATTAGATGGGTAAGGGCAATTTTGGAAATTGTTGTAATAAATTTAGAATTTATTAAATTGGACCTGCGTGTCCAGCCTATTACCTCTTGATTCTTTGTATTTCTCTTCTCACCTATTCCCCTCAATGTAAATGAGGTTTCTTTAGAAGTGTTATGTAATTGGGTAGAAGTAAGATTTGTGCTAGCGGGAGAGAGGAAAATGAGAGATTTGTTCTAGGAACAAGTTGTTTTAAATATCCATCCGCATATCATTATTAATTTATTTACGCGCCTTATTATGTTTTTAGAATGCATGTTTAAGGGTGTATGATGAGACCTAATCAAAGATAATTAATTGGTTGCCAATTACGCGAAAAACCGTCAACATATATTAATCGTTTTTCCTTCCATTGAATGATTCATTCTCAAGATCCAAGATTGACACTGGTTTGTTGGCCAAAGTCAAAGCCTTTGTACATCGCGGATATGTTTGAATCATGAAGGCTTTGTTCCATATCGCATGTCTTGTCCAAGTTGTGATTTGTTGGCCAAAGTCAACATCATTTCTTGTCCATCGACATCGATTACGAAGCTTTCCAAGGTCAATGGGTCCCGCTTAACTGGAATCATTAAGTTTGTTGTGCCAAAGCCAATGCTTAGTTGATTCAGAGGGAATGCTAGGCAATATATTGGATATATTGGCATATATTGGATATATGTTTCGGACTTGGATGTCCACCTACTGGATCTAGGAATTGGATGAGATCCAATTGATCTTAGAGATCTACCTAGTTAAATATCATACAGCTTGTTGGCCAAAGTCAAGGTGTGTGTTATTTAACGGGATCCTAGCCCACTAGGAAACAAGGTTTCCCGAGTACTCAACAGAGGGTTAGAGGCTCGCCGAAAAATAGTGGGAGGCAAGTATTAAATTTGCAATTTTGTTTAGATAATTGCCAATACGCGCTCATTTCATTTTTCGTCATTACATAAATACATATTAGTTGGACTAATATTTAATCGTTGTTTTAATTAAACAGTTGGACTGTATTCAAACTATTTCAAATAATAGTTGATTATATAATTGGATTATAGTAATCAATATATTTGAATTTAACCAATCAAATTATAGTTGATTATATAGTTAGACTATAGTAATCATTATACTTAATAGTACCTGAAATCGTTGATTGGATAGTTGGACTATAGCAATCAAGATAATGAAAGATTAGCGTTTAGAACATAAAAATGGGTAAAAATGTCTTTAAACGGCTTTAATTTTCAGATTGGGAATAATACCTCAGGATAGTCCTGGGAACTGAGGAGTTACTTTATTTGATAGAGAAACATCTCGGGCCTAAGCCCGGAGTTGAGCAAATAGTAGAACATGATCTTTGGAAGATTCATGTGATGATAACTTTAGTGCTCAATCCATTATGCTTGCCACAAAGACTCCTTAATTTCTTCGTTAGAATTAAGGATCAGATCATTATAGTATGATGATGAAATTAAAGATCTTCATAGATCTATTCTTAGATCTTAGAAGTACAAATTGCAATATAACTCTTGGAGAGTTAATGGCTATGCTCAAGGAGACAAAGCCAGATTTTGCAAAAGGGCAAGAAGCGCAAGAAGCATCTTACTTCGACATCCCAGAAGGCCAAGGCTTGGCCGAAGGCTTCTGGGGTGTGGAAAATGGGCAAAGGAAAAATCATCACAGTCTTCTAGGAAGACAAAAGACATATCCGAAGATGTCTGCCTAAACTGTGGCAAACGGGGTCACTGGAAGCGTGACTGCCGTATGGACAAGGCAGACATGAAGGAAGTGAAAAGGGGCAAGGCTCCGACTTCAAGTATGTTTGTCACAAACATGTTCACTATTAGTTTCAAAATTGGATTTTGATACTAAGTATTGTACATAAATATATACTGATGTGCGGAATCTGCTGATTAGCAGGATACTGACTTCATTTGAGATTTATCTGCGAACCGGAAATGGGACGAGAGTCGCTGTTTTAGTCGTAGAAACTTAAGTTTAGGAACTACCTTTCAGGTATGTACTTAAATTAGGAAACTGTTATAATGTAACTAGTTTGACTAGAAACATTATCTCTATATCAGGGTTTAATCCGTTACGGATATACCTTTATATTCTAGAACACTAAAGTGTTTTATTTTATAAAGATGATATTGAGATAAACACATTAGATGTGAATAACAGTATTTATATTTTGAATATAAATAAATCTCAAACGTATGACATGACAAACAAATAGCTCAAACTGATTTGATCAGATGAGACTTATTTGTGGCATTGTTGTCTGGGACACATAAACAAGACTCGTATATCCATACTTTTGAAGAGTGGATACTAGGACGGATTTGATCCTATTCAAATAATGTCTACGAATCTAGTTTATTAGGCAAAGTGCCTAAAACACATTTTACTTGGTAAAAGTGCAAGTGCCACCGATCTGTTAGCCCTCGTTCATAGTGACGTAAGTGGGCCCATGTCTAGCTAGGCTAAAGGTGGATATGAACTCTTCGTAACCTTTACGGATGTGGCATCGCGTTATGGTTATCTGTTTCTTTTGAAACATAAATCGGAAACTTTTGATAAATTCAAAGAGTTTCGACACGAAGTTGACAGACAGATCGGCTAAAGTATAATACCGTCACGGTCAGACCGTGGTGGAAAATACTTAAGCAATATGCTTCTCGAATACCTGAAAGAGTATAGTATTCTTCATAGTGGACTCTTCACGGAACACCCTAATTAGCGGTGTGTCCGAACGGAGAAACTAAATTTTGTTGGACATGATAAGGTTAATCATAAGTCGCTCTGAGCTAGCATTTTCCTTCAAGGGATACGCATTAAACAGTGCAAAACTTATTTTGAATAAGGTTCCATGAAAATCTATTTGACAGATTTCATATTAGATATGAACAGGAAAGAAACCGGGTTTTCTCATTCCTGAAGATTTGGGTATGCTAGGCATATGTTTGGATGATACCAAACTAAAACCCAAATCGGATAAGTGCTTAATTTGTAGGTTATCCTAGGGAAACCAAAGTATAGTACTTATACAACTCACAAGAGAACAATTTAATTATTGCTCGCCATGCGGTTTTCCTAAGAGGAATACCTATATGCAGTTGTAAGTGAGAGGAAAGTAAAACTCGATGAAAATCAGAGTAATACTGTTCCTGGTACTGAGTCCTAATGGAACAAAAATAGTTCATCAGGGATGAAATTGTATCACAATCTTCAAATACACAAGAACCGCGTAAGTCGGAGAGAGTCAGAAAATAACCTGGGAGGTATGAGTTTCTGATCTCACCTCAAGTATATGTCAATCTTATTGAGGGAGACAAACTGACTATGTATGGGAAGTGATACAAGGTATCGACTCTCTATTATGGCAAAGTGCCATGATGTCCGAAATGGATTCCATGTATACCAACCAAGTTTGGACACTGGTTGTTGTACCGGAAGGCATTGTGCCTATTGGTACTATATAAATCTTCAAGGAAGAAATACATGGATGGCAACATACAAACATACAAAGCTAGGCTTGTAGCGAAAAGGCATCATTATCAACATTGTGTCAATTACGACGAAACCTTTTACTTGTTGCCATGGTTAAATCCATTAAGATAATGCTTGCTTATGCTGCATCTTTCATTTATGAAATATGGCAGCTGAACGTCAAAATCGCTTTCCTTAATCAGAAACCTTTTGGAGGATGTTTACAACATCCTGACGGTTTTGTCGTACCAAAACAAGCAAACAAGGTTTGCAAGTTAATTCGATCCATTTATGGATTGAAGCAAGCATTGTGTTATTGGAACTATCGTTTTGATGTAATCATAATGGTATATGATTTAATTCAAAACGAAAATGATTCTTGTGTATATAAGGAGGTTAGTGGGAGCACACTGACAATGAATGACATATCATTTCTTGGAAATGACATTCCCATAATTCAATCGGTGAAAGCTTAGCTTTCATATGAAAATTCTCCGTAGAATTCTTGGGAGAAACAACCTTTATTCTAGGAATAAGGATCTACTGGGATAAATCTAAAAGTTGTTGGCACTCTCCGAGAACTCGTACATTGAAAGAAATGTACGCGACCTGGTGTCTCATATGCTTTGAGCATATGGAGTCAAAATCAGGCCAATCCAAGTGATAGTCACTGGATTGATGTTAAGAACATCCTTGAGTATCTTAGATGATCTAACGATGCTTTTTTAAGCTATTGAGAAGGAGAACTTGAAGTGATTGGGTTCACTGCTGCAAGGTTCCTAACCGATAAAAACGACTAAAGTCATAATAAAAGTACTATATAGTTTGAATAATGGAACAGTGAGCTGAAAATCTTGCAAGCAAAATACTGTTGCCGAATAAACAACAAAAGCGGAATATTGATGCAGCTGAGGCAGCAATAGAAGCCATTTGGATCTTAATAATCCTAATTAGATTAGGAGTAGTTCTGTTAGCAGCTGAGCTAGGCTACAACACAGGCTAAAGAATTAATGGTCTCATCAATGATCCAAGTATATACTTCAACTATTCATCTAATTCGTTCGGATCATACGTCGTGGCGATGCGATGATCGAATAAATCGCATCAGATGATAACATTGCAAATCCGCTGACGAAAGCATTTTTCTCAGCAGAAGTTTGAGCGACCCGTACATAGTTCAAGTGTAGGACACTTGAGTGATTGGCTATAGGCCAAGTGGGAGATTGTTGGACAATTATGACCCATAGCATCATTATTTGTACAGAACATGGTGTTGTTGTACAAATTAACTATGTGACAAAGGAAATTGCTCTTTTATCATTTGTAATTAGATTACCGGGATATATAAATGATAAAAGTCCATATGATTAGTTCCGGATTGATAAGATATGAGACAGTATCAATCCATGAAGTTTTAATCATTAAAACATCCATAGTCGGAGTATTATCGAGATTGGACATCGATAATGCGGAATAGACTAGTATTGAACTTGTGCGCGTTGTGGGAGCATAACGACATAGTTCTCATATATTTAAGTATTGGATACTTATGCAAGTGTAATAGGAGGTTGTGTTTACTGATGGTATGGAAACAGCTTCGTTCTGGATAGACCCATCAGAATTCCATTAGTAGTATGACTATGTGTCTATGGAAGTCCGAATAAGGGTAGGTGTATTTGGTCTTAACCTGAGACTTGCACCGCTAATACTTGCGACAATCAATGTACTTTGGTTTTGGTCGTCCAGGGCTTTAACCGGTTCTGTGTACGCCTCTTCTGGGTATATTGAGAATCGTAGTGTATTGGGTGTGATGTCAAGATGGAAGTATCACTCCAGTCATATGGAGATGATGATCACGCATGATACAGAACTAGTACTCTTTAGTACTGCAGTCATCGGGATAATATGACTAGGTCATGATTATCCGATTATAAAGACTAGTTACCAGAGATCCGATATGTGCTTCGTACGGGGCATACACAATTCCTGCCCCAGGCCTAGCACATGAATCCGATACTGGATCGCAATACGCAATACTACATATACTACGCCTGAGCTATAGATTACATATTCATTTAAGAATATTTCTGGAGAATTGGGTAGGCACGGTGCTTTGCTAGAAGCCAACCATGTCTTGTAAATCGGTAAAAACGTAGTACTAGGTACGTACGTGTTCGGATAGTTCGACGACCGGATTTACTGCCAACATATCCAGGGATCTCATGGGTCGCTTCCCGAAGATTCACCGATGACGTATGGCTCGAACATAATTAATCTGGGATTAATTAGAAGAGAGAGAAAATTAATCTAGGATTAATTGCGGATAGATTTTATCTAGGATAAAATTCTATTTAAAGAGAGAGAACGATTATTTGGATTTAATAGATAAAATAATATATTCAATTTATTAAACGAAATTAGATTTCGACGCAGAATTAAAATTGGATTTTAATTCGGGCGAACGAGGATTTTAGAATTAATTCGCTAGCGACATGAATAGTAGTTTTACTAGGCATAATTATTTAATTAAATTTGATTTAATTACGTCGCAACAGAAAATTCGTTAATTCGGGATTAGCGAACCCGAGCCCGGGTGTGTTTGCGGGACCACTCGCATTTTGAATCGAGTGGGGCCCACAAGTCATATCACGCGTCACATCATTAGTCATTCATGTGATTGGTGTCTTGTCACCTTTTTAGTGATTGACAACTTGTCAAATTTTGAATGATGGAAGTAGATGGAAGACTTTAAAGTCTTGTACCACTTTTTGGAAAAGGGTTAGATGTATTAGATTTTGGAATCCAAATACAAAACACACAACATCTTTTTCTCTCCTTTTCTCCGATTCGGCCAAGGGCCATTTTTCTCTCTTTTGTTCCTCTCAATGCTGAGAGATACTAGAAGCATAGGAAAGATTTGTGGCAAATTTTTCAATGATGCTAGCACATCCAAGGGGTCACACAAAGGTGATAGGGAAACCAACTCTTGAGCATGGAATCCATTCACAAAGCTTGGAGCTTGAAGATCATTTCCATGGAGGTTGACCGAAACACAAGGTACATGAATTGGAGGCATGGCCGAAAGCTTCAAGGAAATTTTGTTGTTCTTCGCATCGTAAAAGCCGATCAAAGTGAGTATTCCGTAACTTTACTTTGATGTATTCACATGTTTTCATAGCTTAATTTGATCTTGGATAACCTAGAAACCCAATAGGGTCAGGTCGTGTGGGTGTCGCGACGCTCTACAGTTGGCATCGCGACGTGGAGCAAGAAGTTCTTTGCCTCAGTCTGGTCAGGTGGGCGTTGTGATGCAGAACCTTTAGTGTCACACACGCAAAACATAAATTACTCTCTGCCTCGGTCTGATTGTTTGGGCATCGCGATAAGAGACATAAATAGTTTCATATCATTTCAGTTTCAACTTAGAATATTAGAGACCACCCTAAAGTTTTCATATCAGTATATATCTACGCACTACATCAAGTACATACATAATACGTCATATAGTGATAATAGTCCCAAGCATATTCCACAACTTATATTCTAACTAAGTTTATCGATTTAGATTATCAGCATGAACCATAATTTTTCTGCGACGAAGTGAAAGAATACCAGCCAGATTCTAAATCAGTGAGTGAATGTTTCTTTTCAAAGTTGTATTTACTTATTTGTTATTGAATTGAGACTTAGTTTTCCACACATAGGGCGTTAGCTAAGTTTAATTCCAGTTGTTTTATGAATAATAATATTTTGAGAAGTTTTGACTCAAAGACATGATTTTATTGATTTTTGGTGGCATGGGGAAAAACTCACCTCCGATGTAACTTATGGAATTAACAGATACAACATGTGCACATGTAGAGCAAGACTAGAGGATGGCAATACGTAACACCCATAGATCCTAGATTCAGGGCTAGGGGGATGGCGATACGTAACGTCTCTAGACCCTAGATTCAGGGTCAGATGATTGCATGGATCGGCAACACCTGACTCTAGTTCAGTGGCTTGGGGTCGGTGAGACATACGCCCCAAGACCACTAGTTTAGGCATATGAGGGACAATAATATGTAACGCCCTCATACGTCAGATTTTTCAGAGATATGATTTTCAGAAATGATGGTTTTATGAAAGAGAATTAGAAAGAATTCAGTTTTACAGAAAAACTCAGAGTTTTACAAACATAAAAGAGTTTCTAGAAAGTTTCACAGAAAGAGAACGGTTTTCAGATACGAAAGAGTTTAAGAAAACATTGTCTTCTTGAAGATGATTTCGATTTCAGAAACAAATAAATGTTTTGTAAATTATTTCAGTTTTCGTTTTAAACTGTCCACTCACTAGATCGTTCAAACGATCTAACCCCCCACTCACAGTTTCTCTTTTTTGCAGGATACTCGGAGGACGAGCTGGAGAGGATGAATACTGATGGCAGTCACTAGAAGGTTTGAGTCCACCAGGTTAAGTCAGAGCTGCATTTCAGTCAATTCTAAGTAAAGTCGTGCATCATACATGTTGTATAATAGAGATTGCATACGTAATGTGTTAAAAGTGTTCGCTATCAGAGTTGTACTGTGAAGTATTATTGAGTATATAGTATAAGTAATAAAATGCATCGGTGTTGTTGAGTTGGGCAATGGTCCCATACATGAGTTTATATTTGAGATGAGATTAGTTGTAGTAAGAGAGGGATAGGTCGGCCTATTCCCTGCGGTAGCATTTCCTGGAGGGGGATGTTACAAGAAAAGAGAACATTATAGTCTTGAGAAGAAGAAGGAACAGTATAACATGAGAAATAAAAAGTGATAATTTTGTCAATAAAATATTTGTTTTAATTGTGTGGAATTCATTTGGAAATCCCATCAATTTTATTGGGATTTGGTTTAGTTATAATCATTCCATAAAATTAAAATCATGGAATTGAAATCAACCTTTTTTATTTATTCCAAACTTAATTTTTTTAGAATTATAAATAAATTTCACAAATTTATGAAATTCATTGTTCTAAACTGAGTGTAAATTTGAATTTATTTACTTTTGTATTGGCATGTTTTCTTGAATTCAAAATCGCTTAGCATTATTTAATTAACAATTTTTAAAGGCTGGAAGCTGATTGCTTTCATCTTTTGCATGTTGTTGCGGAGAGATCAATATGCCTCGTAAACTGTGGATATTTATTCAACATGAATTTGCATTATGAATAATAATTATCATTATATAATTTGTTTTCTTTCATTAAATTTGTTGTTGCAGTGAAATCAACATGCCTCATAATTATGGAAAATTTGTATTGTGCTTTAGAATTGTGCTAGTCTAGATGTGGGATGGGATTCTACTATATTTTCTTTTTATGATATTGGCTCATTTTTCTTCCTTTTTTGTATAATGACTTTAAATTTAATCAATAAATCATGAATTTTATTATAAGTTGCTTATCATGAGTTCAAAATCCGATCCCGCGTGGAAATATTGTCACACTTCAGATCTTAAATTTTAAGAGTAAAGTATCTAAAAGAGGGATTTATTGTGCAAAATAACATATTATTGGAGGCGTATAGGAATGTAAAGGGTTGTACAAATGTCCACCAGATGTACAAATGAATTCGAGAGTTATGGAAAAGAAGAAAAAAGATAAGAGAGGCACTAAGCGATGATGAGTATGTTTTTGGTGTTGAGGAGTTGTTGCTACTAAAAAACCAAAAAAGAAGAGCAATCAGAAGTTGCATTGAAAAAATAAATAAAGGAAGAAAAATGAGCAATATCATAAAAAGAAATATAGTAGAATCCCATCCCACATCTAGACTAGCACAATTCTAAAGCACAATACAAATTTTCCATAATTTATGAGGCATGTTGATTTCACTGCAACAACAATTTAATGAAAGAAAACAAATTTAATGAAAGAAAACAAATCATAAGTTCGATGTTGTACGACGTCTAGTTCTTGAAAACCAATTGCGACAACTCCTCATCTGGTAGAGGCCAGACCCTGTCTCTTAAGTTTTTCGCTGGACCTCCACCATTTCATTATGTTTAAAAAAAAATTAAGTTAATGTTCGAACTTGAAAAGAAAAAAAAAATTACATTTAAAAATATATTAAATTTATTTTAAATACTTAAACTTATGTAGCAACGTTCGATTTCTTCATTGATCCATTTCTTCTTCTCATTATAGTGCGTCATTCAGAAAAATCCGGAAATGACAACACCTCACATGTGCTACTCTTCTAAAAAGCATAAATGATTATTAGACATTAGTAAAATTAATGAAATGTTAAAAAATAGATTATGGTTATATTTACCTCAAATGTTTGACAAGAATTGGAAAAATGGCTTGGAGCCTCCACGATGGTTGAAACGCAGGTGACTACGATTCTTCGTATTTACGTGACATTTATTATGCATTTAACAATATGTAAGTAAGAAAAAAAACGAGGAGAATTATCAGATTCGTATTATTTTTAAATTACCTCGTGTGTTTTGCTCGACCAAAACTCACACAAGAATGTACAGTCTTGCTCCTCTCTATATAATCAGTCTTGTGCTGTGGAGAATCCAAAACCCCATGTTCGTCGAATATCGGTTCTAGTATTTTTGTCGTCTAAATCCTTGTACTCTTCCTAATGTGGTGATTGAGATACTTCTAGACGTTTGGTTTATTTAGGTCCACGTCGAACCACTTATGCATGAATAGAAACAAAGTAGAAATTAAATATAAAATATTAATTAAAAGATAACAGAAAATAATGAAAACTTAATACTGTAAGTTTACTCACAAGTAGCGTCGGGAAGAGCTTATTGATTTTCATCTCCCATAAGATCTTTATCCAATAAGCGTAGTTTTGGAGAGCTTCAAACCGAGCAGCATCACCTTTGGCATTGGTAAACAATGAAAAATGTTGCCCGATCCGTCATTCTCCATCATCCGATATCTCCATCCGGATAAGGCCATGGGCCTTAACGTGCTTAACCAACCCCAGGCCACGAGTGCATCCAACCATTCGTTGTACTCGAGTCACATGTGCTAGCAGAGACCCCATGAGCAGCCTCTCTCCTTGCAGATGTAGATGGAGTCGAAGTAGCGCGTTTGTGATAACCCGGTGCCATCTGTAAAATAAGAAACTAAAACTTTCACCGCAACTATCAAAATAAGCCTATATAAACTTTCACCGTAAAATAAGCTGCTGTTACAACAACATCAGCAACAATATTTGCTTATGTTAGCAATAACAACAATGCTGTTGTTGTTGTTAACAGTAGCATCAATGCCGCTTGCAAATAGCAGTAGCATTTTTCGAATTTTTGTGACCCTAACCGACACATGAATGAGGTATGAATGCATGCCATCTAAAAGGTTAGGTTCTAACATGCATTCTAGCTATAAGTGAATTCATGAATTAACTAAGCTCATTAATAATCCCCAAACACACTTGAATCTAACATAAAAATATTGTTTACAACAACTTATATTGCTCATATTTCAACAACACTTCCATCCCCAATATTGCTAACACATCATCATCACCACAACAACATAACACAACAAGCCTTCACCATGCACCCAATTCAACCGTACTCTCAAAATGCATATCATGATAATTTACCAACACAATAATGCACAAACTATTTTGTTATAGTGCTATCAAACATAACATCAATACCTTGCTACTGGATGAAGTTCACGGCCTCACACACCCACACACGCCAAACACTTCCAACAACAACAAGACATTAAACTCTACTTACAATGTCTCCATAAACACACCAGTACCAACATTAATACTAGGCTTAACTACATTATTTTATATTTTTACCAAATCAATTCCAAGCCTTCCTCTCTAACCCACCCATTCGGCTATGCATGGGTGTCTACTATATTTGACAATTCCAACTAATCCATACATAATTCACAACATATCATCACCCCCACATAATAAGTCAAGATTCCTATCAATCTCATCATTCAGCCAAGCATAAACCCACTTCCAAACTTGAGAGTTCTTGTCAAATTATAGCTCTTTTCATATTATAAGATCACCAAATGCATGTATAACACAAACACACAAAATTCGGCCATACATTTTTTCAAATAAACAATAAAATAAACACTTACCAGAATCTGAGAGAGAATGGAGAACCGAGAAGAGAAGAAAGTAGAAGTAAAGAGTGATGGAGAAGGGCAAACGATTTGGGGATTTTAATAACCCTTTAGTAAATAAATTTTTACGTTTTAGCGTCGAATAATTCAACGCTAAAACTTTGGCAGTTCATAAAATTTAAGGAATTTTTTTAGGAAAATTTAATTTTTAAAACTTTTAGCCTCAAATAGATAATTGAGGCTAAACTAATTTAATTTTTAAAAACTTTTAGCGTCGAATAGATAATCAACGCTAAAGATTAACTTTTAGCGTCGCCACTCTATAATCGACGCTAAAGTTAAATTAATAATAAATAATAATAATTAACTATCATCGTGAGCATGAAGTTAATATCTCTATATAATAATAATTAATGTGTTGATTTGCCGATTCCATGAACTCATAAACTCCATTACGGTATTCAACACTCAATCTATCCACCGAGCTCATCCAATTTCTATCAATTTCACAGCCAATATCTACATATAAAAATATAATTATTAGACATTATATTAAACTCATCATATCACCAATTCATTAATTATTTATTTAAGCATATTCATTAATTATTTATTTAAGCATACACATATTTAGTTAATTAATTAATGAATTATAAAACAAACTAATCTTACATATATGCATCATAATCAACTAACAACAAATTAACTAACTAACACAATGTATAAATATGGATTTAAAAAAATTAAACCCTAATTTTTTAATAATAAAGATATAAAAATATAATTATTTGACATTATTTTATTTTTATAATTATTAGATATTATAAATAATTCTATTTTTATTTTTATATAATAAAATTATAATTATTAGACATTATATCAAACTCATCAGCATCACCAATTAATTAATTCATTAATTAAGCATACACATAATTAATTAATCAATAACAAAATAAACTAATCTTACTCACATATATGCATCATAATCAACTAACAACAAATTAACTAACTAACATAATGTATATAATAAAGATAATTATAAAAATTAAAATCCTATTTTTTAGAAAGATTAAACTTAAATTATTAAGGAAGAGTGATTCAAATATAAGAAAAAAATAAAGAGAGATGGAATAAAATTACCTTGTGAAAAAGTATAGTTTTGTTGAAAATTTATAGGATATATTACGAGTAAAACTTGCAGAGGAGAGAAAGAGCAGATGGGGAAGAAGTGTTGCTACTTTTGGGATTTTAATAACCTTTTAACGTCGAATTTTCCTTATTCAACACTAAATATTATGCTGAAAATGATGGATTGACATGGGATTCTGTTGTTAGAGGTGTTGGAGTTGGAGAGCCTAGTTACCAAATTAGATTAAATCAATTTTTTTTTCACAATGGCAACTTCATCAAGAGTGTCACAAGTTAGAACTCAACTCATAGATGAAGAGGAAAGTGAAAAAAGAGTATGAAATGGAAAAAGAGGAGTGCAAGATGGAAGAAGAAGAAATTGAACATGAGGAAGAATTTGAAGAGTGGGGCTAAAGATGATTATTATTGATAAATATGAAGTCTGAATTTGTAGTTTTAATTGATTTCAATTTTAATTTTTAATTTTCATAATTAATATTACGTTTGAAGTTCAATTTTATACTTTATGACTTATGGATTTGTTATAAGATGTGATTTTTAAATTGACTTACGGAGTTGAAAAATACATAATAATTTTTTGAATACAATTTATATGAATTGTTCCGGTTGACAACTTAATATAATTTTTTTTAAAAAATGGTGTGTCGTGTGTGCCTTATTTAGATCAGGCGCGCGCCTCGCCTTGCGCCTAGGCCCTAGGAGGATCTTTACGCCTCACATCACTTTTCGGCTTTACTAACTATGATTCGACCTATGTATATATATCTTACTAACCATGCAGGATTTTGATAAAAGAATTAAGGTGAGTTATTTAATCCATACTGAGTGTGTGGTTTGCTCACCCCTCAATTAAATATTTCAGATTGGGTTTTGGAGCTTTGGAGAGTGAGCAACATGTTTGATTCCTCGATGGCTTTGAATCATGTCGAATGGACTTTCTTCGAAAATCCATTACTGGTGCATTCTCGGAGGTACTTGACTTGTATTTATATTATCAGACTATGAATTTATTTTGGGTGATGCATTACATAATTGGATCACTATTTTAATTTTGAATATTTATGCACGACAAGTATTCACATTTAACTATGGGAACGTTTTAAATAGTATATGAGCCAAGCATGGCTTACCTATTAGGGTTGGTGCTCGGAGCGCCAATTTTCTTATGTATTTCCCTGTAAATACTTACGTAACATTTAATTATGAATAAAATAAATAGTTTCTACAATATAATGTATCTCTTTATATATGGTAAATACGTAATTGACCTTAGAATGATTAGTTATGAATACTGTTGGAAAAGCGTCACAACTGACATTGAGTTGTATCATGAAGTTGTCATTCTTAGATAGTTCTTGGTCAAGGTTTACACTACTTGGTCAGTAAAGTAAACCCGTTGAGACTGGTACATATCGTATACTGGAATCTTGGATTCCAATGGTTCCTCAATGAACCATGAGTCTTGGAGACTCACATAGACATGTAGATGTTTATAGCGGATGAACACTGAATGACTCACCGAAGATTCTTAATGGATGGTACACCAACGTCAATAATAATCTTCTCGGGTTGATTGAGCATAATGATTCTTTGACTTGAGATACCACTGTGGATATATGAGTTATCCTCCAAACATAGATGGCAGTCACATCACCGATCTATTTAGATTAGACTTCCTTATGTTCATTGGGTGTGGACTGATGCTCAGGATATCGTGTGTGTATCTAGAAAGGATCCGTCAGTTTTGTGTACATATGTAATATCCCGTGTTTTTCGGAACAGTGCCGGAAGGTTTCCGAATTAAAATTAAGGACTTGGAACGGGATGGTAATAAAAAATCAGAGTTTATGTGTTGGGAAATAGGTTGGAATATTTTAAGGTGAAGATTCGTCACGTTGGAAAATGCGTGGTTTCGAGAACCGATTACGCGATTTCTGATTTTATCGTTATACGCGTAACAGTTTCTTGTATCGGCTATAAAGATAGAAAATGAACTCTGATTGAGCTGAGTTTTGAACCATCAGACTCGATTTTCCGAGATTAACAACTTTTATGTTCAACACTTTTTGAAATTTGCATCAGAAAGGCTTTAAAAATTTCTAGAAAGTTCCATGGTATGGACCTGACTGCAATTTTACGGGGGTCTGAACGTAAATTTTAGAAACTTTCTTATAAATACACATAGTTTCTGCTTATTGCGAAATTGGAAAAACATTACAAATCTCCCAATTCGCCCCATTTCCCACAAAATCGATGCCTTGCGTCGTGAGGCTCGTCGGCCGGCCAGCCGACGACCGCCTGCTGGCCGACGGCCCCGAAAGTTGCGTCCAGTTCTCCTGTGCTTGAAGGTGGCCGGCGACAGCCCTACAACACACATGGGTTTGTCAATTCCAACTCCTCGCTTCGTTTCACGACCCGAGCCACCCGCCAAATCGAAGCTCTTAGAGGGTACTACAATGATGTGTTTCCGGTACAAGTGGGTTTTTGGATATAATGATGTTTTTCAATTTTAATGTTAGTTATGAGTTATTTATGATATTACAAACATATTTGGATAAATTCGGGTAGGTTCGAAGGGTTCGGAACCGTTCCGTAGCGTTTGCGAAAACTTTTTCGGAAGATTTTCCAAAAAATACGTTAACTGAGAATTTAGGTGAACTAGTGGCTTGAAATTATTTGTAATTGTGTTTTAAGACAATTGGAACTGAAAACATTGAAAACAGACTTAATTTGGTTATTCCAGAAAGATCTATAATTTTATCGTAGTTAAGTCGAGAACTCTGTAAATCGAGATTCTGACGGCATTTCGTCATTGTTTTGGCAGATTTGTTTAGGACCTGGAGTGCTCGCGAAGCCAAGTAAGTAACCCATGCGATGAGTAATTGAATGATTGATTTATGTTAAATATATGTATATGGAAATGAATGAAGTGTTTAGGATAAGACGATGTTAACCAAGAGATATTCTTGAGAACAAAGTTCGAGATCATGTGTAGTTAAGTTTATTGATCGCCACAGGTATGGATTTTTGTTAATGCTTTGATTTGAAATGAAATGTTTGATGAGCTTAATGTCTATGTGTATGCATGAATGTACGTAAGGCTATGAACCTGTAACGGTATGAAAATGCGTATGTGAATGCATATGAAAATGTATGAATATATGAATATGTATTTGTATATGCATATGGTGTTAAGACATGTATAGGTTGAGTATAAAGAATTGGTGAATGGAGGCAAACCATGATTTTCTAAATTGATATAATCTAAGCTCTTTGAATAAGCTCTCTGATAAGAATTCTGGAAACAGTGTGTATTTTATTAATAAGTAAAAGACATGAAGATTATTAAACGCTATGGTATGAGAACTCGAAGTAATGCGTATGAATATATGTTTGATGTATATACATATGTATACCAGATGATAAACAATGTTTGACATGTATGTGCTTGTGTATGTGAGATCGTGTGATAAAATTGTGTCACGTGTTATGTGTGATATGTGTATATTGATTGGTTGATAGTCTCGCGGTGTAGTAGTCGAGCTGGTTAGGAATCCGTTCGAAAGGAATTCATGTCATACCTATTCTAAAATATGTAATGAGTCTCATACGAGCATTGTGTGCGTTAGCTAACCATATGTTTGTATTGTTTGACAATGTGTTCTCTGATGTATTGATGTTATGTTTGCTCCGTGGTTGGCTACACAATGATTGCATGTATGTCTGTGTGTATGTGTATGTATGAAAGAACTCGTAAAATATACAGATATTGTATGCTTATGTGAAATGAATGAATGAATTTGAAAACTAATGTGAGCATTAGTTGTTATAACGTGTGTTTGTTAAGTTGTATTGGAACGTATGTATATGTTTAAGAACTCTAAAATTATAATTGCATGTATATAAGAAAAATGTGCTACAGTATGTACGAGTGCATATGAATCCAGAATGTTAAGTTATTGTAAGGTTACCGTATTGGTATAGAAGAACGTTTATTTGGTTTACCGAATTGATGGTATTTCATAGATGTGCATTCGTAATAAAGTTTAAGAATGTGACTTCTAGTTTCTTATGATTGGAATGGTTTCTATGTAAAAGGACATATTGTATGATTTGGATGTTTGGTTAATAGTTTGGTGTATATGTGAATATGTAGACATGAGAATTTGACATGGGTTAAGCATAAATGATAATAATAAGCTGATAAATCGAACTTGTAATAATTTAGTAAATTTGATAAACTATTGGTATGTTTGATTTGTTTGATTGTAATACTAGCATGGTTACTTACTCAGTTTTAATAACTCCCACCAAATCAGTTGCTAGTTTTGCAGGTTGGCTACCAGATAGGTCAACCACTCCAACTTTGAAGTCATGTTTGAGATGTGGATCACCCAAGCGGCAGTCACCCTCGCAAGTGTCCTGGGAAAAGTTTTAGAAGATTAGGATATCTGATTTATTCTTTTATTTATCGTGCTGAGCACATGATTGTATTAATAAGTTAAAGTTTTGATTGTTTATAATATGATGGGCACAGAGCCTTTGAGTGTTGATAGATAGTGTGGGCGGAGCCCTTAGGATATGATTTTGATGAGATTTGTGTGGACCTGAGGTCCTTTTATTGGTTTGGAGTATTCTTGGATTGCCTTTGATGCTGGACTGCGATCCAGGTTGTTCAGTTTTAGGATACATCATGCCGAATTTTTATAAATTTAAAGGCTTATGGAGATGGGTTAATCCTGTCTCTTGCTGGTAGCATCCTGCCTCTGGCGGGGTGTTACAACAGAACATAGGTATTCCATGTGGAATTAGCAATCATTTAAATCCATGGGCCCGTGGTACACTGTAGAAGTTAGTTCCAAGTGTTACTAAGAGATTGCTAATAGAAACATCGACGTGATTATATCTTAGAGATTTGATGTTTATATATATATATATCTCTGAAATAGTCCGGATATCTGTGATGAAGGGATTATACATATGCAATGACCTCGACCTGTATGGTTCAGAGAGTTTATCCGTGTTCGTAATAATTTACGGGTGGGTAGATTATGGACACAAAATTAGATTTCGTAACGGATATGCCTGAACCTAGAGAGTATCACTAATAAAATATACTCGTAGAGCACTAGGGCAACTTTTATGAATAATATTGATTATTTATAAATTATTTAACGGTTAAACAAAAAATACACGCAAAGTGACCTAATGGTCATTTCCTAATAAATGTGTATTTGTATTTAATGAATGATTTTATTAAATACACATTAATTAAATGTCAAATTGTGATATTTGACATATATCATTAATATATGTATTTTGATTATTTAATGTAAATATAATACATATATTTAAGATATTTGTATTTAATTATTTAAATATTAAATGGTTAAATTAATTAAATTATAAATATATTATGTCATGATTAAAATTAGTAAATGAAATTATATGATTTGTAACACTTATTGGTTTTCATTAAATTCTTTAATGATCTAATACCAAAAGTAAAGTATGTCATTTTCCATTTAATGAATTAAACAAAAATTGAAAATATCTTGTGATATTTTTCTCTCT
>SKCR01008260.1:0-24142 GCA_019454045.1 Zanthoxylum bungeanum | reverse complement strand
TTCATGTTCTTCGATTATTGCTGGCTTTGGGTTTAAGGTAACACATAACATGATACGTCTAAAGTATCTTTAACTAAAAAAGAAAATGACATATAACTATTCAATACATTTCTCATAATAATACTTTAAATCTGTAATTTTAAAAATATAAGTTTAGTCTTTATAATTTTAAAAAAAGGTTAATTTATCAAAGCTCCGTGCCTACCCAATTCTCCAGAAACATTCTTTTAAGGATTACATAATCTTTATCAACCGTAGTACACACTACAAGAATTATGGCTTTTAGCGTCCAAATATTTAGCGTCGAATACTGTTTCGACGCTAAAAGTGAGTTTTAGCGTCGAATATTATTTTCGACGCTATATGTCATATTTTTAGCGACGGAATAAAACTTCGACGCAGAATATTAATGTTTTAGCGTCGAAAACTTTTTTCGACGCTAAAATAAGTACTTTAGCGTCGAATAATATTCGACGCTGAATAATTCTATTATTGCAATAATTTTTGGCGCCAAATATTACACTTTTAGCGTCAAAAAACGGAGTCGACGCCAAAAATATACTTTTAGCGTCGAATATATAGCGTCGCTAAAGGTTTATGAAGTTTCCATCGACAAATCCTTGATTCTTTAGCGTCTAAATTAAATTCGACGCTAATTTTTTGATATTTAGCGTCGAAAAAACCGTTTTGAAGCTAAAAACGTCAACAATTAGCGTCGAATATTCAAATTCGACGCTAAAGATAGATTAAAATGCAGATTGCCACCAACCCTTCTCCCCCTCTATTTTTTCTCTCATTCTCTTCATTTTCATTCTCTGAAATCTGAGAATTTCTCCTCTACAGCCTCACATCTCTCCTAAAAATTTTCAATAAAATTGTAATCAATTTCCGATAAGGTAATTCTTCTTTCATATTTCTTTATTATTTTCAATTTTTATGATTATATATGTTGTTTATATGTTGTTTGTTAGTGATTTATGATTCATATATGTAGAGTAAGTATATAATTAATAAAATATAATTTTTTTGTAAACTATTTAATTTATCAACCAAATATATATATATATATATGCTTAAATAAAGTATTACTGAATTAGTAATGTTGATTACTGTAAAATGATATCTAATAATTATATTATTATATTTAGGTATTCTGCTGAAATGGATAGAAATTGGATGAGCTCTCTGGATAGATTGAGTGTTGAATATCGTAATGGAGTGTCTGAGTTTATGGAAGTCGCAAAGCAACACATTGATGCAGAAGGTCGTGTTCGTTGTCCATGTGCAAATTGTTTGAATAGGAAAAGGAAGCGGTTAGATGAAGTTCATAATCATTTATACATGCCAGGAATATCACCAACTTACCGTACGTGGATTTATCACGGTGAGCAGTATCATTCTCAGTCACGGTTTTTTTATGTCGGCGAAGGGAGCAGTAGTTACAATCAACCTGCAAACGATGAGATCACCGATATTTTGCATGACTTACAAGGTCCACAACTTGGTCATAGTGTTAGTGGTGACATGCCAGTGTTAAGTGGAAATAATCAAAATTTATTTAGTGAACTACTTGATGAGGCAAAAAAAATTCCATTCGAAGGTGTTGGAATGTCGATCTTGAATTTCGTTGTGAAATTATTACACATTAAAGTGATCAACAGAATGACCAACAAAAGTATCGATATGATGTTAGAGTTACTGGCCCAAATGTTACCGGTTGGAAGCGAATTGCCTAAGTCGTACTACGAGGCAAAGAAAATGTTGCGTGATCTGGGAATGTGGTATGAATCCATTCATTCTTGTAAGTTTGATTGTGTATTATTTCGTGCCGAGTATGAATCACTTGAACATTGTCCGATATGTGGTGAAAGTCGGTACAAAGTCCGTGGTATAGGGAAGAAAGTGCCTCAAAAGATATTGCGATATTTCCCTTTAACGCCCAGGCTGCAGAGATTGTTCATGTCACGACACACAGCGACTGATATGATGTGGCATCATAAAAAGAGGGTCGGTGCGGAGGGCATACTTAGACATCCTGCGGATGGAACCGAATGGAAGGAATTTGATGACAAGTACCCCCGTTTCGCTGAGGACCCCCGTAATGTCAGGTTAGGTCTTGCCTCTGATGGTTTTAACCCATTTGGGAATATGTACAACTCTTATAGCATCTGGCCCGTTATTGTCATTCCATATAACTTACCTCCATGGAAATGTATGAAGGATCCGTTCATGTTTATGTCATTGCTTATCCCTGGTCCACGTTCACCTGTTAAAGATATAAATATTTACTTGAGACCATTGATCGAGGAGTTACAAACATTATGGAATGTGGGTGTGCATACCTATGATGCAGCTTCAGAGTAGTATTTTCAGATGCATGCCGCATTATTATGGACCATTAATGATTTTCCAGCCTATGGTTCATTATCTGGATGGAGCACTAAGGGATACATGGCATGTCCAGTTTGTGCGGTGATACACCTTCGCAACGATTACGGAATAAAATCGGATACACGGGGCACATGAGATTTCTTGAGTCGAGTCATCTTTGGCGGAGGAGTAAATTATTTAACGGGCAACATGAACCTCAGAGTAAGCCCAGTCGATTGTCTGCATTTGACATACTTTGCCAACATCAACATCTCAAAGACACACACCACGTAAACATCCTAATAATAGAGATAAAAATCGAAAACGGTTACCTGAATAGTTGAATTGGACAGGAAAAAGTATTCTCTTTGAGTTAGAATATTGGGGGACTCTGAGTTTGCGACATAATTTGGATGTAATGCATATAGAGAAAAATTTTGTGAGAGTTTAGTGGGTACACTATTCAATATTCCGGGTAAGACAAAAGACATTGTAAATGCTAGATTGGACCTACAAGATCTTAGAATTCGCAGTGAATTGCATTTACAAGTCGCCTCTCGAGGTTTTATTAAGCCTCCTGCTAGTTATGTGCTCAATCAATCGGAGATAAAATTATTCTGTGATTGGCTGAAAATGGTTAAATTCCCTGATAATTATGCATCCAATATTGGGCGTTGGGTCAGAGATGATACAATTGTTGGGGTTGGTGCTCAGAGCGCCAATTCCCGGTTGTATTTCTGTTAAATACTTCTGTAAAACATTATTATTATGAATAATATATGCAGTTTCTATAATATAATATATCTTTCTATATGGTAAAGACGTAATGACCCGAGAATGATTAGTCATGATACAGTTGCAAAAGCGTCGCAACGGACATTGAGAAGTATCATGACAATGTCATTCTCAGACGGTTCCTGGTCAAGGTTTACACTACTTGGTCAGTATAGTAAACCCGTTGAGACCGGTACATGTCGTATACTGGAATATATGATTCCAATGGTTTCTCAATGAACCATTAGTCTTGGAGACTAGTATAGACGTGTAGGTGTTTATAGCGGATAAACACTGAACGACTCACCGAAGATTCTTAATGGATGGTACACCAGCGTCAATAAGAATCTTCTTGGGTTGAGTAGCACTTGTGATTCTTAGACTTGAGATGCCATTGTGGGCACATGAGACGTCTTCTACACTTAGACGGCAGTCACGTCACCGATCTATTTAGATCAGACCTCCGCCTGTTCGTTGGGTGTAGACAGATCCTCAGGGTGTCCTATGTGTATCAAGATAGGATCCGTCAGTTCTGTGTATCATAGCATAGGTAGTCCATATGATTAGCAATCAGATAAAACCATGGGCCCGTGGTAAAGTTTAGAAGCTAGTTCTAAACATTCTTTTTGAGATTGCTAATAGAATAGTCGACTGGATAATCCCGATAGAGATTTGACGTTTTCATCTATATCTCTGGGATTTATCCGGATACTTGTGACGGATGAATTATACATTTGCCATGACCTCGACCTGTATGGTTCAGCGAGATTATCCGTGATCGTCATAATCTACGGGTGGATAGATTATGGACACGAAATTTGATTTCGTGACGGATATACCTGAATCTAGAGAGTCTCAATAATGAAACATACTCGTAGAGCACTAGAGCAACATTAATAAATAATATTGATTATTTATAAAGTCGTTTAAAGGTTAAACGCAAGATACGTGCTAAAGGGACTAGATAGTCATTTGCCTAATTATTGTGCATTTACATTTAATACTTGATTAATTTAAATACACATTAATTAATAGTCAAAATGAGTTATTTGACTAATATCCTATATATATATATATATATTTAATATTTAATGTAAATATTATACATATATTTAATATATTTGTATTTAATTAATTAATTAATTATTTAATTGTTAAATGATTAAATTAATTAAAATATAAATATCTTAACTTTGGATATTTGATTTAAATGATTAAGTTGCCTTTGTTGACCAAGTTATAAATATCTAATAAAGTGTTTTGGATATTTAATCAACTTGATCAAATTTATGTGAAATAAAATTGAAATGAATTTGGTGTATTTGGCTTAGCCAAATTCGGCCAAGGCATATTTTGCCACAAGTATATATTGTTTTTCATTTAATTTTATTTCTAACCTAATACACTTTTCATAAAACTCCATTGAAAGAAACTAAGGAAGCAAGTGAAGGAGAAAAAGAAAAAGCTAAAGAAAAGCTTGGATTTTGTAAGTTTTTCAAACTTACTATTAGAAAGGAAATTGTTCCTTAGGATCTAGGCAACATCTTGTGATGTTCTTAAGTATTTATTTTCTTTATTTCTTGTGTTTTGATGATGGAAAATTTTATTGAAAGTGTTGAGCATGTATTGTGAAGGAAGGTTGTGACTATTGTAGTTGTAAGCTTTCTTTTAAGGTTTTGGAAACCATGTTGCTAATCTAGAGTTATTGACCCACTCTTAAATGACCTAGATTTGATCTTGAGTTGTTTCATTGTGTTGAGACTTGGATTGGATGGAAGAATGATGATTGAAGTAATTGATTTAATGTATTTGGTCTAATTTGTCCAATTTGTGGAAATTGAAAAATTAGGGTTCATGACTAATTCCAAATTTGGGGGTTTTCATATATGTTGTATATTTGGATGTGTATATGATGCATATAAAGTTTCATATTGATTGGATTACAGTTGGATGTGTTTTGAAGCATGAAATGACAAATGGTACATTTTGGGCACCAAATGGAGCTCACGGCTTTGATGATGGATTTTGGGGATTTTGGTTGCTTTGGTGTTTTGAAGTTTTGAACAACATAAGTTCATCTTGGAAATTATTTAGAATCATTCAAAATTGATTTGATCAGTTTCGGACTAAAATGGACAAAATACAAAGTAAGGGTATTTCGGTAAATTCACTTAAATATGATTTATTGAATTTATTTTCATAATTTGATTATTGGAATGTTAAATAAATATGTTTATTTAATTAATCCGAGAAAAAGTTTTGAAATCTGAAAATCTGATTTTCACCGCTTCCGCTGCGTTACCGGATTCACCCCCTAAAAAACCCCTACAACAATAACGGGATTAAAGAGTCACGATTGTCATGTGCTGCTCGAGATTCTCCTTCATGTTGGCATTCGACCTTATCTCCCCCCGAATGTATGCGACGTCGTACTTGATCTATGTTGCTTCTTTAAACAATTATGTCAGAGGACATTAAGCACATCTGTTATTGACGACCTTGAGCGAGGAATCGTGATAATCCTATGCAAGATGGAGCGAATTTTGCCACCCGCTTTCTTTGATGTCATGGTACATCTAGCTGTGCATTTACAGGCTGAAGCTAGAAACGGAGGTCCTGTCCATTACAGATGGATGTATCCCATTGAGAGGTACTATATATATATATATATATACAGTTTTATATAAGAAAATTTGTAACCGTTTTTATGTGCATAGAATTTAGTCTTAATGCAAACTTGTTGTCATATCTGCAGAGCTTTGGGAGATTACAAACAATATGTGAAAAACAAGGCACACCCTGAAGGTTCAATAGCTGAAGCTGTTATAATAAGTGAAGCAATAACATTTTGTTCGATGTACATGCAGAATATTGAAACTCATTTTAATCGTCGGCCACGAAACTATGATGGAGATGCAAGTAATAACCAAGAGATCACAGTGTTCCGTCAAAATTACATACCATTTGGGGCAGTAGGTGTCAAATTACTAACCCTTCAGGAAGTTCAACGTGCGCATTGGTTTATATTGAGTAATTGTGATGAAGTGCAACCGTATTTAACGTAAGTTTTTCTGGTGCATCATTACTGTATTTTTGCCATACATTAACCGTGATAATTTATTGTAGGCAACATCTAACAATGCTACAATATGATGGTGACCATAATGTTGATGAAACCCACAAAAAAGAATTTCCTAAATGGTTTGAGACAACTGTAAGTTAGAATATTTTATATTTATTTTGATCCTAACATTAGACATTTCAGTTTGTTATATTAACACATATATTTCATTGTCAGATTAACAATCAAGTGCAAAATGGTCAATTGGACTCGCAATCCTCGTTGGTTTCTTTGGCTTATGGGCCTCAAAAGCAGGCTTATGAGTACAGTGGATGTATTGTCAACGGAGTTAGATTTCATACCGAACAGCGAGATGTTACTAATGTGACTCAAAATTCTGGAATTGTAGTCCATGGAGAACACGGCTCAGATGTAATTGACTTCTACGGCGTATTGCAATCGGTCATTGAGTTGATATATTGACCCAGACGACATACTGTGCTATTCCAATGTAAGTGGTTTGATACAAATGCCAGAAAGAGGAGAATTCAAGTTAGTAATCATCTCACGTCAATTAATGTTCAACGTTGTTGGTACAAGAATGATCCATACATTTTTTGTACGCAAGCACGTTCAGTGATATATATACCTGATCCTAAGTTAGGAACTGGATGGATGGTGGTAGAAAAGTTACAACATAGGGCCATTTGGGACACGCAGGAGAAAGATAGAGTTGACATATCAGATGAAACACAAGAAGTCTCCGGCAATTTTGAAGTTCCTGAACATATATTTTTTGGACCAACTGTCAACGTTCCTGAAAATATCACATTAACTCGAGCTAGTACAGACGTTGAGCTAATTCCTCATTCTGAAGTGAGCGTTGAAGTAGTAAGTGAAGAACAATTTGACACTGAAGACGACTTCGATTCCAGTCACGAATCCTCAAATACCGACGATAATAGTGATTAATTATGAAGTTACAGTATTTTGTGATTGATGAATAATTTTATGGATTATAATGTATGGTTGTTGATTTTAATTACTCTTAGATATGGTGAAATATTAACTAATGATTAATAGATAACTATGATATATTTGTTTTTAATTATTATTTTTAATGGTAGACATTTAGCGTCGAAATACAATAGTCGACGCAAATGTAAGACATCTAGCGTCGAAATACAATGTCGACGCTAAATGAAGACATTTTAAGCGTCGATTATTATTCGACGCTAAATTAAAGACATATAGGTCGATTATTCTTCGACACAAATGTCTTTCATTTAGCGTCGAACAATAGTCGACGCTAAATGTAATACATTTGGGTCGACTATTGTAGTTCGAAACGCTACATGTCTTACATTTAGCGTTGATTATTGTATTTCGACGCTAAATAAAAATTAAAATTCCCGGAAAAATAACCCTAATTTTTCATAGCCGCCTCCTAATATTTGGCGTCGAGACTTCGACGCTAAATGTGTTGGACAAAATGACCCATAGCGTCACTATTTGCACAGATCATTGTGTTGTTGTAGCAAATTAACTATGTGACAAAGAAATTGCACTCTCATCATTTGTGATTAGATCACCATAGATATATAAATGAAGAGAGGTCCCTATGATTAGTACCTGGACTGAGAATGATATGAGACAGTATCAGTCCCCGAAGGTTTAATCATTGAATATCCCTAGCCGTAGTATTATCGAGACTGGACATCGATAATGCGGAATAGGCTAGTATTGCACTTGTGCGCGTTTGTGAGGGCACAACGGCATAGTTCTCATATATATAAGTATTGGATACTTATGCAAGTGCGATAGGAGGTCGTGTTTCACCGATGGTACGGGAAACAGCTTCGCTCTGGATAGACCCCTCGGAATCCCATTGGTATTATGACTATGTGTCTATGGGAGGCCGAAATCGAGGTAGGTGTGTATAGTCTTAACCTGAGACTTGCATCGCTAATACTTACGATAATCGATAAACTTTGGTCTTGGTGGTAGGGGGCTTTAAACGGTTCTGTGTACACCACTTCTGGGTTTATCAGAGAGTCGTAGTGTATTGGGTGTGATGTCAAGATGGAAGTATCACTTCAGTCATTTGGAGATGATGTCACGCAGGATACGGTACTAGTGCTCTTGAGTGTTGCGCAACCAATCGGGATATTGTGACCAGGTCATGTATATCCGATTATAGAGACTATGTTACCAGACATCCGACATGTGTTTCGGACGGGGCAGACACTTATCCAGCCCCAGCCCTAGCACGTGATTATCCGATACTGGGCCGATATACACAATACTACGGTATACTACGCTTGATACAGATCTTAATATTCTTATGAGAATATATCCGGAGAATTGGGAAGACTTGGTGCTTTGCTAGGAGTCGACCTTGTCTCGTAAATCGGTAGAACGTAGAACAGTACTTGGTACGTACGTGATTCGGGTACACCGACGACCGTATTTACTGCCAACATATCCGGGGATCTCATGGGTCGCTTCCCAAAGATTCACCGATGACGTATGACTCGCACTTATATTAATCTGGGATTAATATGATGAGAGAGAGAATTAATCTGGGATTAATTTCGGAGACATTTTATCTAGGATAAAATATCAATTGAAGAGAGAGAAACATTGATTTGGAATTAATCGAGGAATTAATATATTTGATATATTAAACGAAATTAGATTTCGACGCGGAATAAAATTAGATTTTAATTCGGGCGAGCGAATTAATTTAGAATTAATTCGTTAGCGACGTGAATAATAATTCCGCTAGGCGTAATTATTTAATTCTCGTCGCGACGGAAATTAGTTAATTCGGAATTAGCGAATTTGGGCCCGAAAGTGTTTGCGGACACATTCGTATTTTGAAACGGGTGGAATCCGCAAATCACATCGCGATATCTCATTACTTGACACGAATAGATGATGGATGTATCTAGTCACCTTTGAGGGATGATACATTGTCTCTATTCTCAAAGAGAGGTAATGATGGCATATAATGAATTTTAAAAAGGTGATGTGTGTGGTTGGGAAATTAACCCAAATGTGTTTGAAATGAAATTGCTTTTCATTTCATGTGTATTTGATACACTTTAATAACACAAAAAACGTACAACACAAACTCCACTTTCCCTCCTCTCTCTCCTCTTCTTCTTCTCCCCTCTCTCACGACATTTTCTGGTTTTGCAAAGGCAGTGAACTGCCGAACAAGATAAAAGAAAATGGAGGGAAGCAAGTGTGTTTTGTGGCAAAACAAGAGTGCTAGCACACTCCGGGTTCAATGCGAAGGTGATAAGGGAAGTATACCCATGAGCAAGGAACGTTTTGATGAAGCTTGGAGCTCGTTTTCTTGATCAAAATGGAGCAAAACAGAAGCACAAAACCGAATCTGCAGTGAGCTGTGACAGTGGACTGCTCACGCCCAAACCAGTGAAGATTTCAGTTCGTTTTGTTGCCCAAATCGCATCTCCACCGCTCGATGTAAGTATTCCGCACTTAAATCGTTGTATTCGCTTATGATTCATGCTTGAGTTTTGATCTTGGGACCTCTAGAAACTCCAACAATGGTATCAGAGCTTGGGTTAAAAGCATGAAAAATGTTAGGGCTAAAATTTGGGCAAACTTGAATTTGAGCATGATAAATGAAATTGGATGGATTTGTATGCTTAATTGTGTTTGTATTGAAGATTGATTATGTCAATTTGAAGAAAATATGATTGGATCAATTTTTCCCCAAATTGCTACCTTGGCCGAAAATTGATATTGATTTTATGTCTTGGGATTTTTGATTTTTGACAATTGGAAGTGTTGGAAATCATTCGGGATGATGATTTAACGTCAATTGCGGAATCAATTGGATTGAATTCGATTTGGACGAAAAATCCCCAAATTGCCAAGTATGTCATGAAACTTTAAATTGGGTAAAATGAATTGAGCATGCAATTATGAAATTGGATGATTAAGTATGCTTAATACATGTTTAATTGATGATTGGTTGGATCAATTTGATTAAATATTGTTTGGAACAAATTTCCCCAATTTTGAAAGTATGTCATGAAACTTGAAATAGGGTAAAATTGATTTAAGCATGCAATTATGAAATTGGATGATAAAGTATGCTTGAATGTATTTTAATTGATGATTGGTTGGATCAATTTGATCAAATTGGTTTGGAACAAATTTGCCCAAAATCTTATCTTGGCCGAGAGTTATGCCCCTTTGTGTTCTTGGTGAATTTTGATTTTTTGAAACATTGGATGTGTTGAAAATCATTAGGGTATATTGATTTAATGTCGAATTGGGTTAATTGGATTGAAACAAATCGGACATGTAATTAACCTCATTGCGAGAACAAAGTGAGCATGTAATGGGTTTGATTTTAATCTTAATGTGTTGGACATGTGATGATGAAATTGAGTATGATTAATTGGACTAATTTAGTGTTTTGGAAATGTTGATTTAGTTGATTAATCATGTAATGCACTTTAAGTAATTAAATTGTTAAATTGGATTTATGTAATTTAATTATTTGAGGCCTTAAATTGGATTTGGGCTTCTAATGTTGTAATTGGGCCTATTGGGCTTGATTTTATCAAGTTGTTGGGTTGGGCCAAATGGATTGGATCCAATTGGGCCCAAAACCTTAACCATAAAGCCCAAATGCAACTAATGGACCTTTGTAATTTAATTGGGCCTAATGGGCCAAAATTAATTTAAAGGCTTATGGGGTAAATCCCGGATTGGACTTTGGTTGCGGGTTTGACCCGAGTTGACCAAAGACCACGCCTTAAGAAATTAATTAAAAGCCCATTAGACTTTAATTAAATTAATATTGGATATTAATCGGGCTTTGAGACCCGTAGCGATTAAATTTGGAATTTAAGTCGAAAAAGGTTTATTAATAAAGTGTGATATTTAAGTTGGAATTAAATAGTGAATTAGAATTAAATACAAATTGAATTGGATTTAATTGTGTAGTTTAATTTAATTCTAAAATTCGTACTTTAAGTACTTATTCGCAAAAACGAGTTTGACTCGAACAAAATCAAATCGTTGTTTGAACATTGGATGATCACATAATTATCAGATTAATTAATTTGATTAGATTGATTGATAGCATGCTTATATGAGTGAATACATGGTTGTGATGCATGAATAATGTATATCGGATGGATATTAGATGGGTGGGGCAATTTTAGAAATTGTTGTAATAAATTCGATTTATTAAATTGGACCTGCGTGTCCAGCCTTATCACCTTCATTCTCTTTGTATTCTCTTCTCACCTATTCCCCTCTATGTATATGAGGTTTCTTTAGAAGTGTAGTGTAACGGGTAGAAGTAGTACAAGTGCTAGCTTGAGTGAGAAAGGGAGAGATTTGATCTAGGATCAATGTGTTAAGTATCCATCCGCATATCATTATTATTTTATTTCATACTCGCTTTATTATGTGTTTAGAATGCATGCTTAAGGGTGTATGATGATGAGACCTTAACAAAGATAATTAAATTGGTAGCCAATTTGCACGCGAAAAACCCTCGTTAAATATCATGCGTTTTTCCTTCCATTGAGTGATTCTTACTCAAGATCCGAGATTGGCAGGGGTTGTTGGCCAAAGTCAAGCCCTTGTCCATCAAAGATGTGTTTTAATCACGAGGCTTTGTTCCATATCGGTGTCGTGTCCAAGTTGTGGTTTGTTGGCCAAAGTCAAGACCACTTCTTGTCCATTGACATTGATTACGAAGCTTCCATGTCAATGGGTCCGCGCTTGACTGGGATCATTAGGTTTGTTGTGCCAAAGCCAAGGCCTAGTTGATTCAGAGGAAAAGGTTAGGGTATACATTCGATGTATAGGCATATATAAGATATATGTTTGGGACTTGGATGTCCACCTACTGGATCTAGGAGTTGGATGAGATCCAATTGATCTTCGAGATCTACCTAGTTAATTATCATACAATTTGTTGGCCAAAGTCAAGATTGTGTGATATTTAACGGGATCCTAGCCCACTAGGAAACACGGTTTCCCGAGTACTCGACAGAGGGTTAGAGGCTCGACGAAAAATAGTGGGAGGCAAGTATTGAATTTGCAACATTCGTTCGAATACTCGCTAAACACGCTCATTTTATTTTATTTCGTCATTAGATTAAATGTTAGTTAGACTAATATTTAAATTGTTGTTTTAATAAACAGTTGGACTGTATTATACTTGATTATATATAATTGGATTATATTAATCAATATATTTGAATTAATTAATTTCAGTTTACAGTTGATTTTATAATTGGATTATAGTAATCAATGTAATTGAGGTTAATTAATTTGGATTATATTTGATTATATAGTTGGACTATTATAATCATTATAATATATAAAGTACCACAATCGTTGATTAAATAGTTGGACTATTGTAATCAAGATAAAAATTGAAAAGTTGGATATTTAAAATATAATCTAGGATTAAAATATTTTAAATGATTTAATTTTCAAATGGGAATAAATAATAGGTTACTTTATTTGATAAAATAACTTATTATACGTTACGCCCAAAATTAAGCAAATAGTAGAGCATAAAATCTTTGGAAGATTTATGTGATGATGACTTTAATGCTTAATTAATATACTTGTCATAAATCTATCTTTAGATTTAAAAGTATTAAAATTGCAATTAATAATTCTTGGAGAATTAATTGACTATTCTAGAGAGATAAAGTCAAAGTTTGCAATTGGGCATGTAGCACAAGGTGCACATCGTTTCGATATTCCGAAACCGGCTTGGCCAAAGGTTGTGAAATATTGAAAAGGATAATTGACATATCCCAAAGTGACTACCATTTGGATATGGAAGACACGAAGGAATTAAAGAAAGGGCGGGCTCTAACTTTAAATATATTTGTCTTAGTTATGTTCACAGCTAGTATTGAAATCAGATTTTAAATACTTAGTGTGGTACATAAAATATATGTATTGATATTCAGAATCTGCTTTGAGCAGGATACTGACTTCAAGCTGAGATTCCTCTGCGAATCGGAAACGGGACGAAAGTCGCTGTTTCGACCGTAGATACCTAAGTTTAGGAACTAACCTGGGGTGTGTACTTAAATTAGGAACTGTTATAATGTAACTAGTTTGACTAGAGACATTATCTCTTTATCAGTGTTTAACCCACTGCGGGTGAACCTTTATATTCTAAAACACTAAAGTGTTTTATTATATAAAGATGATACTGAGATAAATACATTAGATGTAAATAACAGAATTTATATTTTGAATATAATAAAATCTCAAAATATAAAATGACAAATAAATAGCTCAAATTGATTTGATCAATAGAGACTTATTTATGGCATTGTTGTCTAGGACACAATTAAACGAGACATGTCAGTTAGACGGTGTGTCCGAACCAAAAACCAAGTTTTGTTGGACATGATTAGGTTTTTTGCGAGTCGCTCTGAGCTACTGTTTCCTTCAACAGGATATGTATTAACAGTGCAAAACTTATTTAGAATAAGGTTCCATGTAAATCTGTTTGACAGATATCGTATAGGATATGAACGGGAAAGAAACTGGGTTTCTCATTCCTAACAATTTGGGTATGCCAGGCATAAAGTTTGGATGATACCAAACTAAGAACCCAAATTGGATTAGTGCCAATATTGGTTATCCTAAGGGAAACCATAAGTATAGTACTTATAAATCCACATGAGAACAATGTGATTGTTGCTCACCATGCGGTTTTCCTGAGAGGAATACCGATATGCAGTGGTCAGTGGGAGGATAGTGATACTCGATGAAAATCGGAGTAATACTATTCAAGGCACGAAGTCCGTAATGGAACACAAATAGTTCATCTATGAATCTATACCATTAATCTTCAAATACACAAGAAACCGCGTAGATCAGAGAGAGTCAGAAAACAACCTGGGGTATGGGTTTCTGATCTCACCTCATAAAGATTTTAATCTTTTAAGGTACACCAACTGATTACGTATGAGGTAGTGATACACGGTATCGACTCCCTATTATGGCAAAGTGCCATGAATCGAAAATGGATTCCATGTTTAACAACTATTTTGGATACTAGTTGTTGTACCACAAGGCATTGTGCCTATGGTACATTAAACGTCTTCAAGGAAGACATACATGGAAGGCAACATACCAACGTACAAAGCTGGGCTTTTGACGGAAAGGTATCGTTATCAACATTGTGTTAATAACGGTTCAACCTTTTACCTGTTGCCATGGTAAATCCATTTTGAAGATGCTGTTGATAACTGTATATTTCATTTATGAAATATGTCAGTTGCAGATCAAAATCGCTTTCCTGAAAAGGAAACCTTTTGGAGAATGTTTATAACATTCTGACGATTTTGTATAACCGACAAACAAGGTTTACCGGTTATTCGATCCATGTTTGGATTGAAGCAAGCATGAGGTTCTTGGAACTGACGTTTTGAATAATCATAATGGTTTATGATTTGACTCAAAACGAAGTAATTCTTGTGTATATAAGGAGGTTAGTGGGAGAGGGCACTGACATGAAATTCCCATAAAACAATCGGTGAAAGCTTGGCTTTCGTAAGAAATTCTCCGTAGAATTCTGGGGAGTAACAACCTTTATTCAAGGAATAAAGATCTACTGGGCTAGATTTGGAGTTGGTAACACTCTCTGAGAAATTGTACATTTAAAATGTACTTGTATTGGTGTCTCATACGCTTGAGCATATGGAGTCACAATCGGGTCAATCCAAGTGATAGTCACTGGATTGAAGATTAAGAACATCTGTTAGTATCTGAGAAAACTAAAGATGTTGTCTTAAACTATGGAGATGGAGAACTTGAAGTGACTGGGATCACTGCTGCAAGTTTCCAAACCGGTAAATACTGCGGTACTATAAAGATTGAACACTGGGACAGTAAGCTGGAAATCTTCCGAGCAAGATAACTGTTGCCAAATTAACAACAAATGCGGATTATTGCTGCAGCTGAGGCAGCAATAGAAGCCATTTGGATCGATAATAAATCTAATTAGATTAGATATAGTTCTGTTAGCAGCTGAGCTAGGCGTCAGCACAGGCTAAAGAATTAAAGGTCTCATCGACGATCCAGATATATACTTCTATATCATCTGATTCGTTCGGATCATACATCGTGGCGATGTGATGATCGTGTAAATCGCGTCAGACGATAATTAAGCAAATCCGCTGACGAAAACCTTTCCTCAGCAATTTGAGCGAACCGTACATAGTTCAGGTGTAGGACACTTGAGTGACTCGCTACGTGCCAAGTGGGAGATTGTTGGACAAAATGACCCATAGCGTCACTATTTGCACAGATCATTGTGTTGTTGTAGCAAATTAACTATGTGACAAAGAAATTGCACTCTCATCATTTGTGATTAGATCACCATAGATATATAAATGAAGAGAGGTCCCTATGATTAGTACCTGGACTGAGAATGATATGAGACAGTATCAGTCCCCGAAGGTTTAATCATTGAATATCCCTAGCCGTAGTATTATCGAGACTGGACATCGATAATGCGGAATAGGCTAGTATTGCACTTGTGCGCGTTTGTGAGGGCACAACGGCATAGTTCTCATATATATAAGTATTGGATACTTATGCAAGTGCGATAGGAGGTCGTGTTTCACCGATGGTACGGGAAACAGCTTCGCTCTGGATAGACCCCTCGGAATCCCATTGGTATTATGACTATGTGTCTATGGGAGGCCGAAATCGAGGTAGGTGTGTATAGTCTTAACCTGAGACTTGCATCGCTAATACTTACGATAATCGATAAACTTTGGTCTTGGTGGTAGGGGGCTTTAACCGGTTCTGTGTACACCACTTCTGGGTTTATCAGAGAGTCGTAGTGTATTGGGTGTGATGTCAAGATGGAAGTATCACTTCAGTCATTTGGAGATGATGTCACGCAGGATACGGTACTAGTGCTCTTGAGTGTTGCGCAACCAATCGGGATATTGTGACCAGGTCATGTATATCCGATTATAGAGACTATGTTACCAGACATCCGACATGTGTTTCGGACGGGGCAGACACTTATCCAGCCCCAGCCCTAGCACGTGATTATCCGATACTGGGCCGATATACACAATACTACGGTATATACTACGCTTGATACAGATCTTAATATTCTTATGAGAATATATCCGGAGAATTGGGAAGACTTGGTGCTTTGCTAGGAGTCGACCTTGTCTCGTAAATCGGTAGAACGTAGTACTTGGTACGTACGTGATTCGGGTACACCGACGACCGTATTTACTGCCAACATATCCGGGGATCTCATGGGTCGCTTCCCAAAGATTCACCGATGACGTATGACTCGCACTTATATTAATCTGGGATTAATATGATGAGAGAGAGAATTAATCTGGGATTAATTTCGGAGACATTTTATCTAGGATAAAATATCAATTGAAGAGAGAGAAACATTGATTTGGAATTAATCGAGGAATTAATATATTTGATATATTAAACGAAATTAGATTTCGACGCGGAATAAAATTAGATTTTAATTCGGGCGAGCGAATTAATTTAGAATTAATTCGTTAGCGACGTGAATAATAATTCCGCTAGGCGTAATTATTTAATTCTCGTCGCGACGGAAATTAGTTAATTCGGAATTAGCGAATTTGGGCCCGAAAGTTTGCGGACACATTCGTATTTTGAAACGGGTGGAATCCGCAAATCACATCGCGATATCTCATTACTTGACACGAATAGATGATGGATGTATCTAGTCACCTTTGAGGGATGATACATTGTCTCTATTCTCAAAAAGAGAGGTAATGATGGCATATAATGAATTTTAAAAAGGTGATGTGTGTGGTTGGGAAATATAACCCAAATGTGTTTGAAATGAAATTGCTTTTCATTCATGTGTATTTGATACACTTTAATAACACAAAAAACGTACACACACAACTCTTCACTTTCCCTCCTTCTCTCTCTTCTTCTTCTCCCCTCTCTCACGACATTTTCTGGTTTTGCAAAGGCAGTGAACTGCCGAACATGATAAATGAAATGGAGGGAAGCAAGTGTGTTTTGTGGCAAAACAAGAGTGCTAGCACACTCGGGTTCAATGCGAAGGTGATAAGGGAAGTATACCCATGAGCAAGGAACATTTTGATGAAGCTTGGAGCTCGTTATTCTTGATCAAAATGGAGCAAAACAGAAGCAAAAAACGAATCTGCAGTGAGCTGTGACAGTGGACTGCTCACGCCCAAACCAGTGAAGATTTCAGTTCGTTTTGTTGCCAAATCGCATCTCCACCACTCGATGTAAGTATTCCGCACTTAAATCGTTGTATTCGCTTATGATTCATGCTTGAGTTTTGATCTTGGGACCTCTAGAAACTCCAACAAAATGTCCTTTAAATCCCTAAAACCAGGCTTCTCTTCTTCCTCGGCTCGCAAAAACTCGATTCCCCTCTCCTTTCGATTCTCCAACAGTGAAAAACGATAGGAAGGAAAATTACAGGTAGTTCATTTGTGATTTAAATTTGTTGATGAGGATGAATTTGATGAAATTGAGGATGAGATTGATGATATTGAGATGAATTTGATGAATTTGAGATTGATGAAATTGATGATGAATTTTGGAATGTAGTACTTATAGTTTTACGAGCGAATTTTGAGAGATGATGATGAGCAAGAACAGCAGCAAATATGTATATGTATGTTTGGAATGTTTGTATGTGTTTTGGAATTCGAAAGTTCATATAGTATAGTATGTGTTTTGGAATGTTTGTTATGGTTATGCGTGTGCATGAGAAGTCGTGTGATGAGTTTGGTGTGTCGTGATATGTATGTATTGTTTGATTGTGTGGCTTGTGATGTATTGGTTGTTAAATGTGCTTCGTGGTTGTTGTATGATGATTGTGTGTGTGACTGTGTGTATGTACGTGTATGATGGAACTCGTAGATATATGGATAATGAATGCATATGTGAAATGAATAAATGAATGAATAAATTTGAAAACGAAACTGAGCATTCGAAAATTTTGTAGGGGTTATTTAGGGGGTGATTCCGGTAACGCAGCGGAAGCGGTGAAAATCCGATATTCAGATTTCAAAACTTTTTCTCGGATTAATTAAATAAAAATATTTATTTAATATTCCAATAATCAAATTATGAAAATAAATTCAATAAAACTATTTTAAGTGAATTTACCGAAATACCCTTGCTTTGTATTTTTGTCCGTTTTAGTCCGAAATTGATCCAATCAATTTTGAATGATTCTAATCATTTCTAAGATGAACTTATGATGTTCAAAACATCAAAACACCAAAGCAAGCAAAATCCCCATTTTTCTTATCAAGGCCGTGAGCCTCACTTGGGTTCAATTTTGTGCATTTTGCACTTTCATGCTTCAAGACACATCCAAATGATATCCAATCAACATGAAACTTTATATACATCATATACACACATAAATACACAACATATATGAAAACCCCCAAATTGGATTAGAATTTAAGAACCCTAATTTTTCAATTTCCACAAATTGGGCAAATTAGGCCATTTACATTAAATCAAATGTTTCAATCATCAATCTTTCATCCAATTCAAGTCTCAACACAATGAAACAACTCAAGATCAAATCTAGGTCATTTAAGAGTGGGTCAACAACTCTAGAATAGCAACATGGTTTCATAAACCTTAAAAGAATACATATAACTACAATAGTTACATCCTTTCTTCATCATACATGCTTTACAACTTCACCAAACTTTCCATCAACAAAAACACAAAGAACAAAGAAAGAAATGACCTAAGGATATCATATATGGAAGCCTAGATCCTAAGGAACATTTTCCTTACTAATAGTAAGTTGGAGAAAACTTACTAAAATCAAGCTTTCCTTGGTTTTTCTTTTCTTTCTCAAGCTTCTTCAAGGTTTCTTCAATGGTGTTTTCTTTTGTGAAATGTGTATTAGGTTAAACTAAATGAAAAGCAAATGAAAACAATATATACTTGTGAAAGAATGCCTTGGCCGAAATTATACACAAGCATATACACCAAATTTTCATTTCAATTTCATTTCAAATGCATTTAGTCAACTTTATAAATATCTAAAAACTTTATGGATATTTATTTTGGTCAACAAATGCAACTAATCATTAACTTTAAATATCCTAACATAAGATATTTATATTTTAATTAATTTAATCATTTAACAATTAAATAATCAATTAATTAATCAAATACAAATATATTAAATATATGTATAATATTTACATTAAATATTAAAACATATATTCATTTAGGAAATAAGTCAAATAACTCATTTTGACTATTAATTAATGTGTATTTAAATTAATCAAGTATTAAATGTAAATACACAATAATTAAGGAAATGACTATCTAGTCTCTTTAGCATGTATCTTGCGTTTAACCATTAAACGACTTTATAAATAATCAATATATTTATTTATGTTGCTCTAGTGCTCAACGAGTATGTTTCATTATTGAGACTCTCTAGGTTCAGGTATATCCGTCACGAAATCAAATTTCGTGTCCATAATCTATCCACCCGTAGATTATGACGATCACGGATAATCTCGCTGAACCATACAGGTCGAGGTCATCGCAAATGTATAATTCCTCCGTCACAGGTATCCGGATAAATCCCAGAGATATAGATGTAAACGTCAAATCTCTATCGGGACTATCCAGTCGACTATTCTATTAGCAATCTCAAAAGAATGTTTAGAACTAGCTTCTAAACTTTACCACGGGCCCATGGATTTATCTGATTGCTAATTATATGGACTACCTATGCTCTGATACACAGAACTGACGGATCCTATCTTGATACACATAGGACACCCTGAGGATCTGTCTACACCCAACGAACAGGCGGAGGTCTGATCTAAATAGATCGGTGACGTGACTGCCGTCTAAGTGTAGAAGATGTCTCATGTGCCCACAATGGCATCTCAAGTCTAAGAATCACAAGTGCTACTCAACCCAAGAAGATTCTTATTAACGCTGGTGTACCATCCATTAAGAATCTTCGGTGAGTCGTTCAGTGTTTATCCGCTATAAACACCTACACGTCTATACTAGTCTCCAAGACTAATGGTTCATTGAGAAACCATTGGAATCATATATTCCAGTATACGACATGTACCGGTCTCAACGGGTTTACTATACTGACCAAGTAGTGTAAACCTTGACCAGGAACTGTCTGAGAATGACAACGTCATGATACTACTCAATGTCCGTTGCGACGCTTTTGCAACTGTATCATGACTAATCATTCTCGGGTCATTACGTCTTTACCATATATTAATATAGATTATATTATAGAAAATGCATATATTATTCATAATAATAATGTTTTACAGAAGTATTTAACAGAAATACAACCGGGAATTGGCGCTCTGAGCACCAACCCCAACAAAATCTCCCACTTGCTCTAGTGCCAATATCGATTGTATCTAATACCCATCGACTCCACGTGTTTATCAAACAACTTCGGAGGGTATGGCCTTCGTCAGCGGGTCTGCTACATTATCTTCACTCGGTACCTTACACACGACAATATCCCCTCGCGACACGATCTCTCGAATGATGTGGTACTTGCGTTCCACATGCTTCGACTTCTGATGCGTCCTCGGTTCATTTGCTTGCGCAATGGCTCCAGTATTATCACAGTATAACGGAATCGCATTCTCGATACTTGGGACAACTCCCAATTCTGTGATAAAGTTCTTTATCCACACAGCCTCTTTTGCAGCTTCAGAAGCTGCAATATATTCCGCCTCAGTGGTGGAATCAGCTGTCGATCCCTGTTTGGAACTCTTCCAACAAACTGCACCTCCGTTAAGGGTAAAGACAAATCCAGATGTAGACTTTCTATCATCGGGATCCGATTGAAAATCGGAGTCTGTATACCCATTAACCTACAGTTCGTTTCCTCCATATATAATCAACTTATCCTTAGTACCTTTAAGATACTTTAGGATATGTTTAATGGCCATCCAATGGTCATTACCTGGATTGGACTGATATCGACTAGTTACGCTAACAGCGAAACTTATATCAGGCCTCGTACATAACATGGCATACATTATGCTACCCAAACATGAAGCATAAGGTTGGTTAGACATTCTAACCTTATCATCTTCTGTTTGTGGACACATCTTCTTGGAAAATGAATCCCATGTCTGAACGGTATGTTTGCTGTCTTACAGTTACCAAAGCTATACCGTTCCAAGATCTTATCTACGTACGTTGATTGGGATAACCCAATCAGCCTCCTTTGTCTATCTCTATAGAGTTTTATCCCTAAAACATAGGAAGCTTCTCCCAGGTCCTTCATGGAGAAATTCTTACAGAGGTACGCTTTCACGCTTTGCAACATACCTAAATCATTCCCAATGATTAGGATGTCATCAACATATAGGACTAAAAATACGACCATGCTCCCACTGGCCTTCTGATACACACAGGATTCTTCCGAATTATTGAGAAAACCAGACGATCTAATAATCTCATCGAATCGAAGATTCCAACTTCGTGAAGCTTGTTTAAGTCCATAAATGGACTTCTTAAGCTTACATACCATGCCCGAGGTTTCGCTGGATGTGAAACCTTCCGGCTGTTCCATATAGATTTCTTCATCAAGAAATCCATTTAGAAAAGCCGTTTTGACATCCATTTGCCAAATCTCGTAGTCATGATACGCAGCTATAGAAAGCAAAATCCGGATAGACTTAAGCATTGCTACCGGCGAAAAAGTTTCATCGTAGTCGACGCCAGGTCGCAGCGTGTAACCTTTTGCTACCAGTCGGGCCTTGTAAGTTTCAACCTTACCGTCAGGCCCGCGTTCCTCTTGTAAACCCATTTACAACCGATAGGAACAATTCCTTCGGGAAGCGGAATCAAGTCCCAAACTTGATTTTCATGCATTGAGTCTATCTCGGATTTCATGGCACTTTGCCATTTCACGGAGTCGATGTCCAACATCGATTCTCTATAGGTGAAAGGATCTGTCTCTTCAACTAAGAGAACATCCAGACTCTTTTCTTGTATCAAATACAAGCGTTCAGGAGGTCTAGATACCCTTTCCGACCTACGGAGTGTGTGTGTTGAAGGTCCTTCATTTACTTGAACTTCAGGTTCCTCCGTTGGTTCGTTGTTTTCAGGTTGGACTTCATCAAGCTCAACCTGTCTATGATCACCACCTTCTGACAAAAATTCTACTTCTAGAAATTTTGTGAAGCGAGCTACGAACACATTTCGATGCTCGGTATCATAGAACAGATATCCCCTCGTGTTCGAGGGATATCCAACAAACCTAAACTTTTACCCTCGAGGCGAAAGCTTACTTTGCTGAGTTACCCTGACATAGGCATGACAACCCCAAACCTTAATATAATTAAGATTCGGTCTCCTACCGAACCATATCTGATTCGGTGTCGTAGGAACAGCCTTTGAAGGAATCTTATTCAAAAGATGTGCAGCTGTTAAGAGACAGTAGCCCCATAAATAATAGGGCAAATCTGTGTGAAACTCAACATCGATCGGACCATATCCAATAAAGTCTGATTTCTCCTTTCAGATACACCATTGTGCTGTGGTGTACCTGGAGGAGTATATTGAGCGAGAATCCCATTCTCCTTCATATAATCCATGAACTCACCACTCATATATTCACCGCCTCGATCTGATCGAAGGCATTTAATATATTTACCAGTTTGTTTTTTCTACTTCATTTCGGAACTCTTTGAACTTTTCAAAGGTTTCCGATTTATGTCGCATCAAATACACATAACCGTACCGTGATAAATCATCGGTAAAGGTAACGAAGTACGAATAACCACTGTGAGCAGTTTGACTTAGTGGACCACATACATCAGAATGTACGAGTTCCAGTAAGTTAGTGGCACGGTGTCCAACACCAGAAAATGGGGCTTTGGTCATCTTACCCTGAATACAGGATTCACAAGTTGGATAGGATTCAATGGTAAGATCTGATATCAAACCATTCGTAACCAATTGGGTAAGGCGTTTAACGCCAATGTGACCAAGTCTCATATGCCAAAGTTCGTAGTATTATTATTACAGGTAAACTACGTTTATTAACTCCAGTACTTAATATATCTTTTGAAGTTTGCAATGTATAATGACCATGCTGGTTTGGACAACTAAGGATCTGAATATTATTTTTATCATATAAATACAAAGAACTATTCTTAATATTAATACAATAGCCTTCTGTATCTAATACAAAAAGTGATATAATATTAGCGACACATCCCGGTACAAAATGACAGTCATATAACAAAAGTGTCCCATTCGGTAATGAGATCTCGCATACTCCCACTGCAACTGCATCCAAAGAGTCTCCACTCCCGAATCGCAACTGCATCTCTCCAGGCTTCAGTTTCCTACTTTCCTTCAGCACCTGCAACGAATTGCAAATGTGAATGGGACAAGCAGAATCTAAAATCCAGCTGGATGTAATGGCTTCACAAGCCAAATATAAATCAATAACTGGAAAAATAAAAGTACCTGATGTAGAAGCTCTGTCTCTCCTCACTTGGGCAATGTAATCAGGACAGTTCCTTTTCCAGTGCCCAACTTTGCCGCAGTAGTGGCATTTGTCTTCAGAAGCCCTTTTGGGCTTTCCAATCTTCGCCTGTTGTTGAGGACCAAAAGCCTTCTTCTTATTCTTCTTGCCTTTCTTGTTCTTTCCCTTGGACCATCCTTGGGAAGAAGCCGAAAGAGAAGTAGTTCTAGGAGGGCGAGTCGGTACTCCCTTCTTAAGGTCCTCTTCTGCCGTGAGCAACATCCTATGTAGCTCCTGGTAGGTACAGACAGTCCGTGCATGTTGAAGTACATCACGAACTGGCGAAATGAAGCTGGCAGTGAACCAAGAATGACACT
>SKCR01008259.1:0-24084 GCA_019454045.1 Zanthoxylum bungeanum | reverse complement strand
CTTGAAGAGTTTCCCTATCACCTTTGTTGACTTGCTTAAGTGCTAGCTTTTGATTTGAAGAACAAAATCCAAGTGAAGAAGAGAAAGAGACTCACGCCCAAGGGAGAGTGTGTGCTAGGGTTTCTTTTGTTCAACTTGTGTAAATGATGTGTAGAGATTTGCTTTTGGTAAAACCTTTTTACCCATTTTCACCAAAACTTGGTAGTTGGGTAAATGGTTTTACCAAAACCAGTACAAGGTGGTTGGGTGGTTGGTGGCTTGGCATAAATTCCAACTACCACCACCTACCACACATGTGAAGTGGGCCCCACTATTTGAATTCAAAATTCAAATATCTCTACGAACATTCGACGCGGTTCAGTTCCGTTTAATCCGATTAAACGAACTTTCGTCGCTAAATAATTAAATCTAATTTAATTAAATAACGATGCCTCGCAAATATATTACGAACGTCGATTACGAATTATTCTAAATTAATTCATTCGTTCGTATTAAAGTCCGACTTTAATTTCGTAATGAAATCCAATTCATATTAATATATCCGATATATTAATTTTAGCCCATTCGAATAAATTAAATAGAAAAATCAAATTTAACTATTAAATTTATTTTACCGATTAATTCCAAATTAATCGTGTTCTCTCTCTACCGAACACATTTAATCCCAGATTAAATAAAGCCCCAATTAATCCCAGATTAATTTTCTCTCTCTAAATTAATCCCAGATGAATTTAATTTAAGTCAACTGTCATCGGTGAATCTTTGAGAAGCGACCCAAGAGATCTCTGGATATGTTGGCAGTAAATCCGGTTATCGGACTATCCAATAAAGTAAGTACCTCGTACCACGTGCTTACCGATTTACAAGACATGGTTGGCTTCTAGCAAAGCACCGTGCCTACCCAATTCTCCAGAAATATTCTTACTGGAATATATAATCTATGTCAGGCGTAGTATACATCGTATTACGTATCGCGATCCAGTATCTGATGTCATGTGCAAGGCCTGGGGCTGGAAAGTGTCTGCCCCGTACGAAGCACATATCAGATATCAAGCAACTAGTCTCTTTGAATCGGATAATCATGACCTTGTCATATTATCGCGATGGTTGCAACACTATAGAGAACTAGTTCTGAATCCCTTTGTGATCATCATCTCCATATGTCTGAAGTGATACTTCCATCTTGACATCACATCCAATACACTACGATTCTCAATAAACATAGAAGAGGCTCACACAGAACCTGTTAAAGCCCTGGATGACCAAAACGAAAGTTTACCGATTATCGCAAGTACTAGCGATGCAAGTCTCAGGTTAAGACCAAATACACCTACCCTGAAGCGGACTCCCATAGACACATATACATACTACCAATGGGATTCCGCGGGGTCTATCCAAAGCGAAGCTGTTTTCCGTACCATCGGTAAAACACAACCTCCTATCGCACTTGCATAAGTATCCAATACTTAAACATATGAGAATTGTGCCGTTATGCCCTCACAACGCGCACAAGTGCAATACTAGTCTATTCCGCATTATCGATGTCCAGTCTCAATAATACTACGACTAGGGATATTTAATGATTAAACCTTTATGGATTTATACTGTCTCATATCATCTCAATCCGGAACTAATCATAAGGACTTCTACCATTTCTTTATCAAAGTAAATAAATTACAAAATGGTAAAAGACAATTTCATTACTACATAGTTAATTTAGTACAAAAATACAATGTCTTTTACATACAGTGACGCTATGGGTCATAATTGTCCAACAAAATTGATGTTTTGGAAACATTAGATTAGTTGATTAATTATGTTAATTACACATGAATTAGATTAATATGTAATTTTGAATAATGTATTAATTTAATTGTTGTATTTGGGCTAATGGGCTTGGTTGGGCCAAGTTTTGGTCTTGGATCATATTTGGGCCTAAACTATTCCATAAAGTCCAAAAATATGACTTGGGCCTTGAATAATTTGATTCGGCCTAATGGGCCTAAATTGATTTTATTGCATAGGGTGATTCCTAACTGGGCCTTGGCATCTTGGGTTTGATCCATAATAGCCAAAGCCCATGCCTAAAGAATTAATTGAAAGCCCATTGGACTTTAATTGAATAATATGGATATTAATGGGCCTTTGAGACTCGTTAAGATTGGATTTGGAATACAAGTCTAAAGACACTATTGAAAGTGTAATTGTTAATTTGGAATTAAACATTAATTAATATTGGATAAAATTTAAATTGGATTTGAAATTGTAGTTCAATATAATTCAAGAATACGTACTTTGAGTATTTATTCTTAAAAGAGTTGGACTCGCGCAAATCAAATCGTTGTTTGAACATTGGATGGTCATTAATCAAAGATTAATTAATTGGATTAGATTTATTGATAACATGCTTTGTGTGAATACTTGGATGTATTGTATGAATAATGTATATCAGATGGATATTAGAATGGTGAGGGAAATTTTCGAAATTGTTGTAAGTATGGTACTTATTTATTAAATTGGACCTATGTGTCCAGCCTATTATCTCTTTTCTCTTTGTATTTCTCTTCTCACCAATTCCCCTCAATGTAAATAAGGTTTCTTATTAGTGTTATGTAATTGGGTAGAAGTAAGAATAGTGCTAGCGGGAGAGAGGAAATGGAGAGATTTGTTCTAGGAGCAATTTGTTATATATCCATCCGCATATCATTATTAAATTTTATTCGCTCCTTATTATGCTTTTAGAATGCATGTTTAAGGGTGTATGATGAGACCTAATTAAAGATAATAAATTGGTTTCCAATTTACGCGAAAAACCCTCAATACAATATTAAGCGTTTTTCCTTCCATTGAGTGGTTCTCTCTCAAGATCCAAGATTGGCATTGGTTTGTTGGCCAAAGTCAAGACCTTTGTCCATCGCGGATGTATTAGAACCGCATAAGCTTTTTTCCATATCGTATGTCTTGGGCGGTTGTCACTTGATGGCCAAAGTAAAGGTCACTTCTAGTTCATCGACTTCGATTACGAAGCTTTCCCACTGTCAATGGGTTACGCTTAACTGGAATCATTAAGTTTGTTGAGCCAAAGCCAAGGCTTAGTTGATTCAGAGGAAACAGGTTAGGAAATATATTGGATATATTTACATATATTGGATATATGTTTCGGACTTGGAGGTCCACCTACTGGATCTAGGAATTGGATGAGATCCAATTGATATTAGAGATCTACCTAGTTAAGTTTCATACAGCTTGTTGGCCAAGGTTGTGTGTTATTTAACGGGATCCTAGCCCACTAGGAAACTAGGTTTCTCGAGTACTCCACAGAGGGTTAGAGGCTGCCGAAAAATAGTGGGAGGCAAATATTAAATTTGCAATTTCATTTAGATACTTGCCAATACGCGCACATTTTATTTTTTGTCATTAATTATACATATATTAGTTGGACTAATATTCAATTGTTGCTTTAATTGAACAGTTGGACTGTATTCAAACTACTTCATTTGTAGTTGGTTATATAGTTGGACTATAGTAATCGATACATTTGAAAATAACCAATCAAATTATAGTTAATTATATAATTAGACTATAGTAATCATTACATTAGATTGTACCCGAAATCGTTGATTGGATAGTTGGACTATACAATCAAGATGACTTGAAATATTAACGTCAAATGACATAATCCTGGGTGAAAATGTCTTTAACGACTTTAATTTTTCTGATTGGAAAAGAATCTCAGGATAGTCCTGGGAGCTGAGAAGTTACTCTATTTGATAGAGAAACCTCTCAGGCCTGAGCCCGGAGTTGAGCAAATAGTAGAGCATGAGCTTTGGAAGACTCATCGTGATGATAACTTTAGTGCTCAATCTGTTATGCTTGCTGCAATGACTCTTTAATTTCGTCGTCAGAACTAAGGATTATATCCTTATACCATGATGTTGAAATTAAAGGATCTTCATAGATCTATTCTTAGATCTTAGAAGTACGAATTGCAAAAGAAGCTCTTTCGCTCGCGTATGTCAGAGGGTATATCTGTCGAGCACTAGGTGTCGCAGATGATTGCTGACATCGAACAGCTAGGTTAGGTGGGCATTACCTATGAGGTCGAGACTTCTATAGATTTGATCTTACAGTCTCTACCCGAATGCTAGGGCGGGTTCGTCATGAACTTCAACATGATGAACCAAGAGAAAACTCTTGGAGAGTTAATGGCTATACTCAAGGAGGAAGAGCCAGATCTTCGAAAAAGGGCAAGGCTAAATCGTCACAGTCTTCTGGGAAGACAAATGACATATCCCAAGATGTCTGCCTAAGCTGTGGCAAACGAGGTCACTTGAAGTGTGACTGCCGTATGGACAAGGCAGACATGAAGGAAGTGAAGGTGGGGCAAGGCTCCAGCTTCATGTATGTTTGTCATAAACATGTCCACTACTAGTTTTAAGAATTGGATTTTGATACTGGATGTGGTACATAAATATATGTACTGATGTGCTGAATCTGCTGATTAGCAGGAGACTGGCTTTAGATGAGATTGACCTATGAGTCGGAAACAGGACGAGAGTCGCTGTTTTGGCCGTAGAAACCTAAGTTTTGGAACTGCCCTTACGGTATGTACTTAAATTATGAGACTGTTATAATGTACCTAGTTTGACTAAGAACATTATCTATGTATCTAGTTTAACTCGTTGGGGGTATACCTTTATGTTCCGAAACACCATGTATTTTGTTTATAAAGATGATATTGAGATATACACATTAGATGTGAATAACCGTATTTATATTTTGAATATAAATGAATCTCAAACATATAACATGACAAACAAAAGGCTCAAACTGAGTAAATCAGATGAGACTTATTTGTGGCATTGTGGTCTGTGACACATTAACAAGACTCGTATATCCACACTTTCGAATAGTGGATTCTAGGAAAGATTTGATCCTAATTCAAATTATGTCTACGAATCTTGTTTATTAGGCAAAGTGCCTAAAACACCTTTTAATGGTAGAGGTGCAAGTGCCACCGATCTGTTAGCCCTCGTTCATAGTCACGTAAGTGGGCCCATATCTAGTTAGGCTAGAAGTGGATATGAATACTTCGTAACTTTTACGGATGTGGCATCGCATTATGGTTATGTGTATCTTATGAAACACAAGTCGGAAACTTTTGAGAAATGGAAAGAGTTTCGACACGAAGTATAAAAACATACTGGCAAAGTATTAATACATTACGGTAGGACCGTAGGGAAGAATACTTAAGTAATAAGTTTCAAGATTACTTGAAAGAGTATTGTATTCTTTCACATTGGACTCCTCCCGGAACACCTCAGTTGGACGATGTGTCCGAACGGAGAAACCGAACTTTGTTGGACATGGTAAGGTTAATGATGAGTCGCTCTGAGCTACCAATTTCCTTCTGAGGATACACATTAAACAGTGCAATACTTATTTTGAATAAGGTTCTATGAAAAACTGTTAGATATGAACAGGAAAGAAACCGAATTTCTCATTCCTGAAGATTTGGGAATTCTGGGCATACTCTAAACGTTTGGATGATACCAAACTAGAACACAAATCGGACAAGTGCCTATTTATAGGTTATCCTAGGGAAACCAAAGTATAGTACTTATACAACTCGAAAGAGAACAATGTATTTGTTACTCTCCATGCGGTTTTCCTAGAAAAGGAATTCCTAAATGCAGTGGTAAATGTGAGGAAAGTAAAACTCGATGAAAATCGGAGTAATACTGTTCCTGGCACGGATCCCTTACGGAACACAAACAGTTCATCAGGGATGAAACTGTACCACAATCTTCGAATACACAAGAACCACGTATGTCAGAGAGAGTCAGAAAACAACCTGAGAGGTATGAGTTTCTGATCTCACCTCATGTAGATATTAATCTTATATGAGGAATATGGACCGACTACATATGAGGAAGTGATACAAGGTATCGACTCCTTTTTATGGAAAAGTGCCATGAAGTCCAAAATGGATTCCATGTATACCAACCAAGTTTGGACACATGTTGATGTACCAGAAGGCATTGTGCCTATTGGTACTAAATGGGTCTTCAAGGACACAAGTTAGTGACTAAACAAGTGAAACTTCTTATCCAAGTTAATAATTGTTTTCTTTCTTTCTAAATTACCAAATAAGTAAATTCTCCGATTATTTTTACCATTCTCCATATGAACAACCAACAAAGTATTAGTCAAGTCATTGTGCCCACAATATTCATTAGTATAGTTGAAAAGATATTAATATTTTTGTCCTAAAATTATATCAGAATTCACACCTTTTTTAGCAATGGAATATTTTTTTTTTGAAATTTTTTTTGCGTAAAATAAATAAAGCAACATCTTTAATCCATGTAGCGAGCTTTGGGCCAGTGACTCCCAAACCAGTTGACTTTAGGGCACTAAGTGTTAAGACACCCCTACGGACTTAATTACTCGGATTCCAGATGTCTCTTTTTATTTTATAACATCTTTGATCCATGTAGCGAGCTTTGGGCCAATGACTCCTAAGCCAGTTGGCTTTAGGGTACTAGGTGTTAAAACACCCCTACAGACTTAATTACTCGGATCTCAAATGTTTATTTATTTTTTATTCCATCATTTTTTTAGATGATTCCTCCAATTAAACTAGAGCACTAAATATTACAAACTTTTCAATTACAACTCTTGTTCGTATGTTACCATACATGTTGATAATACCTGTCAACTGAGCATATGAAGATCCATTTTAGTCAGTTTTATGGAGAATTCACAAATTAAATAATTCAAAAAGAAATAAAAAAAAATTAACTTGTTACGAACTAGGTTGAGATACGTCTTATGAGTGGAAATTCCTTACACAACTATCTCATACCAATTTCACCTGATTTAGTCAAGTCAAAAATACAAAAATACAAAATATTTTTTTTTTTTGAATTTTTTGAATTTTTTTTGAATTTGTTTTCAAGCCTGGATGCCTTCAAGAGTGCAATGATGAGTTGAATTTATAGAACCTGAAAAAGGGTGAGTAATAATAGCACAAGTATCTGTTGGGTTTCTACTATAGTCCCAAGATCATTCAAACAATGAAAATAATGTGAATACAATAAAGAAGTATGGCGGAATCATACTTACAATGATCGGATTTGCGATGCGAAGAACACAAAAATTTCTTCAAGCTTTTCCTCCTTTAGTATTCAGCCAAGCTTCTCTTTTGTGCTCCATGGATGATCTTCAAGCTCCAAGATTTGAGAATGAATTCCATGCTCATGAATGGGTTTCCCTATCACCTTTGTATGATCCCTTTGGTGTGCTAGCACTTGGAAATTTTGCCACAAAATTTCCCTTAAGCTTCTCATTGCTCACGACATTGAAGGAAATTGAGAGAAAGAAAATGGCCCAAGGCCGAAAGTTAGGAGAGGGGAGAGAGTTGTGTTGGTTGTGTTTGATTTCAAAAATCAAATACAAAATTCATTTTCCAAAAATTGTACAAGGCATTTAAGCCTTCCAACCACCACCATCAATCAAAAAAAGTGACAAGCATCACATCACTCAAAGTGATGTGACTTCCATCACAAAATGACTAATGATGTGACGCGTGATGTGACTTGTGGGCCCCACTTGATTCGAAATGCGAGTGGGCCAGCAAAAAATCCCGAGCTCGGGTTCGCTAATTCCAAATTAACGAATATTCCGTTGCAACGTAATTAAATCAAATTTAATTAAATAATTATGCCTAGCAAAATTACTATTCACATCGCTAGCGAATTAATTCTAAATTAACTTGTTTGCCCGAATTAAAATCTAATTTTAATTCCGCATCGAAATCTAATTTCGTATAATATATCAAATATATTATTTTATCGATTAATTCCAAATTAATCGTTCTCTCTTTTAAATAATATTTTATCCCAGATAAAATATCTCCGTAATTAATCCTAGATTAATTTACTCTCTCTAATAATTAATCCCAGATTAATTATGTGCGAGTCATACGTCATCGGTGAATCTTCGGGAATCGACCCATGAGATCCCGGGATATGTTGGCAGTAAATCCGGTCGTCGGACTATCCAAACACATACGTACCTAGTACTACGTTTTTACCGATTTACAAGACATGGTTGGCTTCTAGCAAAGCACCGTGCCTACCCAATTCTCTAGAAATATTCTTAAAGGAATATGTAATCTATATCAGGCGTAGTATACAAAGTATTGTGTATTGCGATCCAGTATCGGATGTCACGTGCTAGGCCTAGGGCTGGAATTGTGTCTGCCCCGTACGAAGCACATATCGGATCTCTGGTAACTAGTCTCTATAATTGGATAACTATTACCTTGTCATATTATCCCGATAGCTGCAGCATATAAGAGCACTAGTTCCGTATCCTACGTGATCATCATCTCCACTATGACTAGAGTGATACTTCCATCTCGACATCACACCCAATACACTATGATTCTCAATATACCCAGAAGAGGCGTACACAGAACCGGTTAAAGCCCTGGACGACACCAAAACCAAAGTATATTGATTGTCGCAAGTATTAGCGGTGCAAGTCTCAGGTTAAGACCAAATACACCTACCCTGATTCGGACTCCCATAGATACACAATCATACTACCTATGAGATTCCGAGGGGTCTATCCAGAGCGAAGCTGTTCCCGTACCATTGGTAAACACAACCTCCTATTACACTTGTATAAGTATCCAATACTTAAATATATGAGAACTATGCCGTTATGCTCCCACAACGCGCACAAGTGCAATACTAGTCTATTCCGCATTATCGATGTCCAATCTCGATAATACTCCGACTAGGGATGTTTTAATGATTAAACCTTCATGGATTGATACTGTCTCATATCTTATCAATCCGGAACTAATCATATGGACTTTTATCATTTATATATCCCAGTAATCTAATTACAAATGATAAAAGAGCAATTTCCTTTGTCACATAGTTAATTTGTACAACAACACCATGTTCTGTACAAATGGTGATGCTATGGGTCATAATTGTCCACACAATCTCCCACTTGGCCTATAACCAATCACTCAAGTGTCCTACACTTAAACTATATACGGTTCGCTCAAACTTCTACTGAGAAAATGCTTTCGTCAGCGGATTTGCAAAGTTATCATCTGATGCGATTTATTCGATCATCACATTGCCACGATGTATGATCCGAACGAATTAGATGAATAGTTGAAGTATATACTTGGATCATTGATGAGACCATTAATTCTTTAGCTTGTGCTGTAGCCTAGCTCAGCTTCTAACAGAACTACTCCTAATCTGATTAGGATTATTAAGATCCAAAGTGCTTCTATTGCTGCCTCAGCTGCAGCAATATTCCGCTTTTGTTGTTTATTCGGCAACAGTATCTTGCTTGGAAGATTTCCAGCTCACTGTTCCATTATTCAAACTATATAGTACCGTTATTACGACTTATAGTCGTTCTTGTCGGTTTGGAAACTTGCAGCAGTGAACCCAGTCACTTCAAGTTCTCCTTCTCCATAGTATAAGACATCATCCTTAGTTCGTCTAAAATACTTAAGGATGTTCTTAACATTAATCCAGTGACTATCACTTGGATTGGCCTGATTGTGACTCAATATGCTCAAAGCATATGAGACACCAGGTCGCGTACATTTCTTTCAATGTACGAGTTCTCGGAGAGTGCCAACAACTTTTAGATCTATCCTAGTAGATCCTTATTCCTAGAATAAATGTTGTCTCTCCCAAGTATTCTACGGAGAATTTTTCATGAAAGCCAAGCTTTCACCGATTGTATTATGGGAATATCATTTCCAAGAAATGATATGTCATCATTATATAGGACAATCATTGTCAGTGTGCTCCCACTAACTTCCTTATATACACAAGAATCATTTTCGTTTTGAATTAAATCATACACCATTATGATTACATCAAAAAATGATAGTTCCAAGAACACAATGCTTGCTTCAATCCATCAATGGATCGAATAACATGCAAACCTAGTTTGCTTGTTTAGGTATGACAAAACCGTCAGGATGTTGTAAACATCCTCCAAAAGGTTTCAGTTGAAGGAAAACGATTTTGACGTTCAGCTGCCATATTTCATAAATGAAACATGCAGCATCTGCAAGCATTATCCAAATGGATTTAATCATGGCAACATGTAAAAGGTTTCGTCGTAATCGACACAATATTGATAACGATACCTTTTCGCTATAAGCCTAGCTTAGTACGTGGTATGTTGCCATCCATGTATGTCTTCCTTGAAGACTTATATAGTACCAATAAGCACAATGCCTTCCGGTACAACAACCAGTGTCCAAACTTGGTTGGAATACATGGAATCCATTTCAGATTTCATGACACTTTGCCTTGATAGGGAGTCGATACCTTGTATCACTTCCTCATTCGTAGTCAGTTCGTATTCCTCAATAAGATTGACATCTTTACGAGGTGAGATCAGAAACCTATACCTCCAAGGTTGTTTTCTGACTCTCTCCGACTTACGCGGTTCTTGTGTATTTGAAGATTGTGGTACAGTTTCATCCCTGATGAACTGTTTGTGTTACGTTAAGGAATCGGTACCTGGAACAGTATTACTCCGATTTTCATCGAGTTTTACTTTCCTCCCACTTACCAATTTCATGCATAAATAACGCTCTGATACCATTGTTGGGTTTCTACTATAGTCTCAAGATCATTCAAGCAATGAAAATAATGTGAATACAATAAAGAAGTATGGCAGAATCATACTTACAATGATCGGATTTGCGATGCGAAGAACACAAAAATTTCTTCAAGCTTTTCCTCCTTTAGTATTCGGCCAAGCTTCTCTTTTGTGCTCCATGGATGATCTTCAAGCTCCAAGATTTGAGAATGAATTCCATGCTCATGAATGGGTTTCCCTATCACCTTTGTATGATCCCTTTGGTGATTTTGCCACAAAATTTCCCTTAAGCTTCTCATTGCTCACGACATTGAAGGAAATTGAGAGGAAAGAAAATGGCCCAAGGCCGAAAGTTAGGAGAGAGGGGAGAGAGTTGTGTTGGTTGTGTTTGATTTCAAAAATCAAATACAAAATTCATTTTCCAAAAATTGTACAAGGCATTTAAGCCTTCCAACCACCACCATCAATCAAAAAAAGTGACAAGCATCACATCACTCAAAGTGATGTGACTTCCATCACAAAATGACTAATGATGTGACGCGTGATGTGACTTGTGGGCCCCACTTGATTCGAAATGCGAGTGGGCCCGCAAACAATCCCGGGCTCGGGTTCGCTAATTCCGAATTAACGAATTTTCCGTTGCGAAGTAATTAAATCAAATTTAATTAAATAATTATGCATAGTAAAATTACTATTCACATCGCTAGCGAATTAATTCTAAATTAACTTGTTTGCCCGAATTAAAATCTAATTTTAATTCCGCGTCGAAATCTAATTTCGTATAATATATCGAATATATTATCTTATCGATTATTCCAAATTAATCGTTCTCTCTTTTTTAAATAATATTTTATCCCAGATAAAATATCTCCGTAATTAATCCTAGATTAATTTTCTCTCTCTAATAATTAATCCAAGATTAATTATTTGCGAGTCATACGTCATCGGTGAATCTTCGGGAAGCGACCCATGAGATACCCGGATATGTTGGCAGTAAATCAGGTCGTCGGACTATCCGAACACGTATGTACCTAGTACTACGTTTTTACTGATTTACAAGACATGGTTGGCTTCTAGCAAAGCACCGTGCCTACCCAATTCTCCAGAAATATTCTTAAAGGAATATGTAATCTATATCAGGCGTAGTATACAAAGTATTGCGTATTGCGATCCAGTATCGAATGTCACGTGCTAGGCCTGGGGCTGGAATTGTGTCTGCCCCGTACGAAGCACATATCGGATCTCGGTAACTAGTATCTATAATCGGATAACTATGACCTTGTCATATTATCCCGATAGCTGTAGCATATAAGAGCACCAGTTCCATATCCTACGTGATCATCATCTCCACTGTGACTAGAGTGATACTTCCATCTCGACATCACACCCAATACACTATGATTCTCAATATACCCAGAAGAGGCGTACACAGAACCGATTAAAGCCCTGGACGACCAAAACCAAAGTATATTGATTGTCGCAAGTATTAGCGGTGCAAGTCTAAGGTTAAGACCAAATACACCTACCCTGATTCGGACTCCCATAGACACACAGTCATACTACCAATGGGATTCCGAGGGGTCTATCCAGAGCGAAGCTGTTCCCGTACCATCGGTAAACACAACCTTCTATTACACTTGCATAAGTATCCAATACTTAAATATATGAGAACTATGTCGTTATGCTTCCACAACGCGCACAAGTGCAATACAAGTCTATTCCGCATTATCGATGTCCAATCTCGATAATACTCCGACTAGGGATGTTTTAATGATTAAACCTTCATGGATTAATACTGTCTCATATCTTATCAATCCGGAACTAATCATATGGACTTTTATCATTTATATATCCCAGTAATCTAATTACAAATGATAAAAGAGCAATTTCCTTTGTCACATAGTTAATTTGTACAACAACACCATGTTATGTACAAATAGTGATGCTATAGGTCATAATTGTCCAACAGTATCTGTCAAATGACAATTATTAGCTAAAAAATAAAATATATCGTGATAGTCAAAAAGTCTGGATCCTATCGGAGAAAATAAAAGAAAATAACAAAACAAATCACAATTATTAGATAAATACAAAGAGTAAATAATATTTACAGAAAGTAACGGATTGAATGACGTCTATGCATCAGAGATAAGCTTCCCATCCAATTTCTTATAAATTGGCAAACATGGTCTTTTAGAGTCAGATTCCCGAGATTTAAATGTTGTCTTTCTTTACGAAATTATGTATACAACATGTGAATTGCGTGATGCCACATATCCATTGGAATGCGTCTCAAGAGTCAATGATATGTCATCCAAAGACTCCTTACTCAAGCCATCCCTAATGAATTTAATTTTATCTTCACGGTTATCAGACACCATTCCTAAATAACAACAACGAGTATTACATATCATACGTGCACATTTATAGCAAACACCCATTTTTTAGCTCTTCTATTTTTAGCATAGGTGCTTCTTCCTTAACCAGGAAAATATGAAATAAAAGAGTCAAAGGACTCACCTGCCAATCAGACCGTGCTTCAATAATCCAACGAATATCATTTGGAATACCTTTGATCAGATATCAGTCTCATTCGTTCCATGCGAGCTTTGTAGACTTTCATCAGAGAGTTTTGAGGGAGATAAGGAAATTACTTATGAAGATTTACGAGAAATTCTTCCATCCTGAAATGTGACTTTACCTACACAAACTAAAGACACAAAAATAAAACACATCAAATCTGAATATATACACAAATTGTATGGGTTGCCTCTCAACTAGTGCTAAGTTTAACGTCGTCAACTAGACATGACTGCCCGAATGTTAGGCTGGATCTGAAAGTGTGACACTTTCTTTTATCGCTCAAATGATTCCCCCCAGTAGTGCTTGACATGCTGACTGTTAACTTTGAATGTATCGTTGGTGTGGGATTAAGTAACTCTAAACTCCATATGGTAAAACCTGAGTGATCACAAATGGACCTAACCATCTTGATTTCAACTTTCCAGGGAAAAGTTTCAACCTTGAATTGTATGACAACACCTACTGCATTGGTTCCAGTTGTCTGCGTACTATTTTTCAATCATGCCATTTCTTGGTCTTTTCTTTGTATAATCTAGCATTTTCATAAGCTTGTAAGTGAAATTCTTTCAATTCGTTGAGTTGGTGGAGTCTTTTCTCTCATGCTGCTTGTGGATCGAGATTTAACTTCTTTAGTGCCCAGTACGCTTTGTGTTCAAGCTCCACTGGCAGATGGCACGCTTTCCCAAACACCATTCGATATGGGGACATACTAATGGGTGTCTTATAAGCTGTCTGGTAGGCCCATAATGCGTCATCCAGTTTTATAGACCAGTCTCTCCTTGTTGATCCAAAGGTTCTTTCCAAGATTCTTTTGATCTCCCTGTTTGAAACTTTAACATGTCCATTTAACTATGGATGGTAGGCAGTGGCAACTTTATGAGTAACTCCGTATTTGGATAAGAGTGCATCAAAGTATCTGTTGCAGAAAAATGTGCCACCATCACTGATAATTACCGAGGTGTTCCGAAGCGAGTGAAAATATTCTTTCTAAGGTAATTTATCACCACTTTTGAATCATTTGATGGCAGTGCTATGGCTTCAACCCATTTAGAGACGTAGTCTTCTGTAACAAGTATGTACAGGTTTCCGAATGATGGAACAAAGGATCCCATAAAATCAATTCCCATACATCAAATATCTTCACTTCCAGAATATTTTACAGTGGTCATTCTTTTCTCCTTGATATATTTCCCGTTCTCTGCCACCTATCACATTGAAGAGCAAATAAGTAAGCATCTTTAAAAAGAATGGAACAGAACAAACCTGACTGTAGGACTTTGGCTGCAATTTTATCTCCGCTGAAGTGTCCGCCATATGGTGACGAATGACAATGCTGCAAGACACTATTAACCTCCTCATGTGGAACACAAAGTCTCAATAATTGATCAGCACATCGTTTGAACAAGTACGGCTCATCCCAAACATAATACTTGACTTCTTTGAAGAAATTCTTTCGTTGCTGATATGTCCATTCCAACAGCCATTTTCCCGATACTATGTAGTTTACATAGTCAGCATACCAATAGACATCTTGTTGTTTCATGGCAATCAACTTTTCATTTAGAAATGTTTCCTTGATTGTCAGTTTATTGCCAACTGTTTCTCCATTCTCGAGCCTCGATAAATGATCTGCCACTTGGTTTTCTGTTCCTTTCATGTCTCGGATCTCCACGTCAAATTCTTACAGTAGAAGCACGCAACAGATCAATATGGGTTTGGCATCTTTCTTCGCGATTGGGTATTTAATTCCTGAATGCTCTGTATAGACCACCACTTTGGGACCCATCAGATACAAGCCAAATTTATCAAAAGCGAACACAACTGCATGCAACTCCTTTTCAGTGGTTGTATAGTTGAGTTGGGTTTCATTCAAAGTTCTACTGGAGTAGTAAATGGTTTGGAAAATTTTTGCTTTACGTTGTCCCAAAACTGCACCTACAGTAAAATCACTAGCATCGTACATCACCTCAAATGGAAGGGTCCAGTCTGGTGCTACTATGATGGGGGCTGAGACCAGCTTTTGTTTCAAGAACTCAAAAGCTTCGTGGCATTCTTTGGTGAAGTTGAAAGACACGTCTTTCTCCAGCAGATTGCACAGAGGTTTAGCAATATTTGAGAAGTCTTTGATAAATCTCATGTAAAAGCATGCATGTCCGAGAAAACTCTGAATCCCTTTGACAGATGTTGGTGGAGGTAATTTTTCAATTGTCTCGATCTTTGCTTTGTCTACATCGATTCCCTTTTGTGAAATCTGATGTCCCAGCACAATGCCTTCCTGCACTATGAAGTGACATTTCTCTTAGTTGAGTACCAGGTTGGTATCTTCGTATCTTTGTAACATTTTTTCCAGATTTTGCAAACAATGGTCGAACGAGTCTCCAAACACAGAAAAATCATCCATGAAAACCTCCATACTTTGTTCCTGCATGTCTGAGAAGATGGCTATCATGCAACTTTTTTTATATAGGAAGAGCATTACATAGTCCAAATGGCATCATGCGGAAAGCAAAAGTACCATACTGACATGTAAAAGTGGTTTTCTCTTGATCTTTTGGGGCGATGGCAATCTGATTGTACCCCGAATATCCGTAAAAAAAACAATAGAACTCATGTCTGTCTAACATCTGGACAATGAATTGCAGCGGAAAATGATCTTTCATTGTTGCTTTGTTCAGCTTACTATAATCCATGCATACTCTCCATCCAGTAACTGTTCGTGTTGGAATCAGATCATTTTTTTTTCATTTGTGACTACAATAATTCCTCATTTCTTTGGCACACATTGCATATGACTCACCCAAGTGTTGTTAGAGATGGGGTAGATGATGCCGGCATCCAACCATTCGATAATTTATTTCTTCATGACCTCCTTCATGATTGGATTTAGTCTCCATTGATGCTCCACTGTGGCTTTGTACTCGTCATTCATCAGAATTTTGTGCATGCAAAATGATGGACTAATGCCTCGAATGTCTCCTACAGTCCAGCCAATGGCTTTCTTGTGTTCTCATAACACTCTCAACAACTTCTCTTCATGTTCCAGTGTTAGCGAAGAAGAAATAATCACAGGTAATTCATAAGAGTTTCCTAAGAATGCATACCTGAGATGGCTCGAAAGTAGCTTCAGTTCCAACTGTGGTGATTCTTCAATCGAGGGCTTGATTCGCTCATTTTTCGATAATTCCAAACTTTCCACCTCTAGTGTCGATTTGAAGCGAAATGGTCTGTCAAGATAGTTGATACATTCCAGAATTTCATCATCTAGCTCGCTGTTAGTCATGTTGGTGATGCAAGCTTCACATTTATCTGTGGGAAGTTGCATTGCATCAGTATCCTGGATGATACTATCTACAACACCAATTCTGAAACATTCATCTTCCTTTTCATCACTCGTGAATTTCATTGCTTTGAAAACATTAAAGGTGACTTATTGGTCATGCACTTTCCTGGTTAGTTATCATTTTTGTACATCAATGACAGTTCGACCTGTAGCCAAGAATAGTCTCCCGATGATGATAGGTACATCTTTGTCTTCTTTCATGTCAAGGATAATGAAATCTGTTGGGAGAATGAGTTTGTCGACTTTGACAAGCACATCTTCAACTACACCTCTCGGAAATGCAAGTGTTCTATCAACAAGTTGTAGAGAGACTGAGGTGGGCATTGCTTCTCCAATCTGTAGTTTCCTGTAAATCGAAAAAGGCATCAAATTAACACTAGCACCTAAATCATACAAAGCTTTACCGATGTAATGTTCTCCTATGGTGCATAAGATGTGAAACTGCCTAGATCTTTCAACTTTGGGGGAAGTTTCCTATGAATGATGGCGCTGAGTTCTTCTGTCAATGCTACTGTCTCATAATCTCCCAATCTCCGTTTTCCTGACAAAATGTCTTTCATGAATTTGACATAGCTGGGCATTTGTTCCAACGCTTCTGCAAAAGGAATGTTGATATGTAGCTTTTTGAAGACCTCCAAGAATCGAGCAAACTATTTGTCCAGTTTGTTTTTCTGGAGACGTTGTGGAAAAATGTGGAGGTGGATTGAATCTTTCTCGATCTTTTTCCTTTGATTCTTTTTCCTCCATCTGTGGTTTTATTTCTTTTGGAACTTCCTAAATGGATTCCTTGATTCCAACATCTTTGTTGATTTCAGTACCGCTTTTCAAAGTGATGGCTTGACATTGCTCATTCCCTCTGTTCCTTGGATTTGGTTTTGTGTTGCTAGGAAGGTTACCTGGCGGTCTGTAACTTTGAGCATTGGCCAGTTGTCCTATTTGATTCTCCAGTGCCTTAATAGAAGCTGAATGGATTTGATTCAATGCTACTTGATTTTGAACAATAGCTGCTAAAGCATCGTATTTTGCTTCTTGCTTTTTCAACTAGGCCAACACTTATGTTATTCATGGTTCTTTTTCATACTTCCGACCTTTGTTTTGCTGTTGGAATCCGAGTGGTGGATTGTTCCTTTGCCCTGAATTATTGTTCCATGAAGAATTGGGATAATTCCAACTCCATGGGTTGTAAGTGTTAGAATATGGACTGTTTCCATGTCTGTTGAAATTGTTGACATAATTCACCATCTCTTGATTTTGGTGGTATGATTCTGTCTTTGATGCTCCTCCATATGGTGAACTTGTGGATCCAATATAGCTTTGGTTGCTAATAGTTTTCATGAATTTACATATCTGATCCAGCTTGGCATTCACTATTGTGTTGGCTCCAACTTCATAGATTCCTACGATTCGTTGAATCATGCTCATTTTTGTTGGCCACAAAGAATTGTTGTTGGCCATTTCTTCAATTAGGTCCCATACCTGATCCTCTCATTTTTCCATTAAATCTCCTCCATAAACAACTTTAAAAAAAAATTAAACTAAGCCATTTTCGTAGGGATCACAGTTGCATTTATCATATGCAACAAGCCTTTAAACCCCCAGGTGTCCCTACTGGATGAGTTGTAGTCTCGTGAGGGCTTACAGTGACGATACCCACAAATGTCAAATGCACACAAAAGCAAAAAGACAAAAGAAAAGAGAATAAACACGTTAGTGACTAATCAAGTGAAACTTCTTATCCAAGTTAATAGTTGTTTTCTTTCTTTCTAAATTACCAAATAAGTAAATTCTCTGATTGTTTTTACCATTCTTCATATACACAACCAACAAGGTATTAATCAGCTCATTGTGCCCACAATATTCATAAGTGCAGTTGAAAAGAGAGTAATATTTTTGTCCTAAAGTTATATCAGAATTCACGCCTTTTTTAGCAATGGAACTTTTTTTTTTCTGATATTTTTTATTTATTTACAATATCTTCAATCCATGTAGGGAACTTTGGGCATGTGACTCCCAAGCCAGTTGGCTTTATGGCACTAGGTATTAAGATATCCTTAAAGACTTAATTACTCGGATTTCAGATATCTTTTTTTTTATAACATCTTCAATCCATGTAGCGAGCTTTGGGTCAGTAACTCCCAAACCAGTTGGTTTTATGGCACTAGATGTTAAAACACCCCTACAGACTTAATTACTCGGATCTTAAATGTAATTTTTTTTTCCGTTTCTTTTTTTAGATGTTTCCTCTAATTAAAGTAGAGCACTGAATATTACAAACTTTTCACTTACAGCTCATGTCTGTATGTTACTATGTATGTTGATAATACATGTCAACTGAGCATATGAAGATCCTTTTTGGTCAGTATTAGGGTGAATTCACAAATTAAATAATTTAAAAGGAAATAAACAAAAATTGACTTGTTACGAAATAGGTTGAGATACATCTCAGGAGTGGAAGTTCCTTACACAACTATCTCATACCAATTTCACCTCGTTAGTCAAATTAAAAACTTATAAAAATATTTTTTTTTATTTTATCAATTTGTTTAATTTTTTTGAATTGTTTGAAATTTTTTGACTAAAAGTCAAATAAAAATAACACAATAAAAATAAGATACTAGTCAACTATTCCCCTCCCCCAAACCTAATTGAGACATTGTCCCCAATGTCTAAAAAGTAGAAGAAGAGTTTAGAAAATAGTACCTGGTTAGCTGAAATTCTACATATAAAATGAAAATTAAAGGTTAAGATCCGGATTTATCCGACGTTTTTGAGCACGATCATTATCAGACCAGTTTATTTTGGAAAGGATAAGGTCAATTTGTGGTTCAAAGGTTAAAATTTGGTCAATTAAATCATGGACAGTTCTGGCCGTGAGGAGGATTTCTTTTACAGGTTTTGATATGAACCCATTTCTCCGGGCATCATCAAGAAACACACAAAGAAAATCATAAAATCCATCAGCATTAAACAGTCCAATCAATTTCTGGTGTATGTTCAAGTTCGCCCAAGATAATACTGTAAAAATTTCCTCCATCGTGGCTAAGCCACCTGGCAAAGCAATACAAGCATCAACACGGTTAATCATTTCAACAAGTCGCTCAGACATACCTGGCATCAACACGGTTAAGTTCCTCTCCGTTTGATGGTCCTATAAGATGTGCTTCTGCCAAAGGTTTTAGGATGATTCATTGAACTTGACTACCTCATTCCTGTATGGCCCTTGAAACGTATCCCATTCGTCCAAGATTGCCACCGCCATATACTAAATGCATATTACTCTCAGCTATGACTTGACCCAATTCTTGTGCTGCCTCAACAAACTCTGGCTTAGAACCAACACTAGTACCGCAAAACACACAGATGTTTACAACTTGTGTTTTTGAAGTTGCTTCCATTTTTTTCTATTTCTTTCTCAAATCTGGATGTCTTCAAGAGTGCATAACGAGGTGAATTTATAGAAACTAAAAAAATGTGAGTAATAATAGCACTAATACCTGCCAAACTATAATTATTAACTAAATAGTAAAATATATCGTGAAAGTCAAAAGGTCTAGATCCTGTCGGAGAAAATAAAAGAAATTAACAAAATAAATCAAAATTATTAGATAAATACAAAGAGATAATAATATTTATAAGAAGTAACGACTTGATTGACATCTTTGCGTCAGGGACAAGCTTCCCATCCAATTTTCTTATAAATTGGCAAACAGGGTCTTTTAAAGTCAGATTCTCGAGACTTAAATGTTGTCTTTCCTTTCGAAACTGTGTATGTAACATGCAAATCGCGTGATACACATATCCACTAGGATGCGTCTCAAGAGTCAATGATATGTCATCGAAAAACTCCTTACTCAAGCCATCCCTAATGAATTTAATTTTATCTTCACGGTTATCAAACACCATTCCTAAAGAACGACAACAAGTATTATATGTCGTGCATGCATATTTATAGCAAACACCCATTTTTTTAGCTATTCTCTTTTTAACATAGGTGCTTCTACTTAAACCAGGTAGATATGAAATAAAAGAGTCTGAGGACTAACCTGCCAATCGAACTCGTGCTTCAATAATCCAACGAATGTCATTAGGAATACCTTTGATCATCAATAGTCTCATACATTCCATGTGTGCTTTGTAAACTTTCATCAGAGAGTTTTGAGGGAGAGAAGGAAATTGCTTGTGAAGATTTATGAGAACGTCTTCCATCATGAAATGTGAATTTACCTATAAAAATTAAACACAAAAAAATAAAACACACCAAATCTGTATATATACACAAATTGGATAGGTTGCCTCCCTGCTAGCGCTAAGTTTAACGTCATCAGCTAGACATGACTGCCCGAATGTTAGGCTAGATATGAAAGTGTGATACTTTCTTTTTGTCGCTCAAATGATTCTCCCCAATAGTGCTTGACACGCTGGTTGTTAACTTTGAATGTGTTGTTGGAATTTGGGTTGTATATTTCAACAACTCCGTAGGGTAACACCTGAGTACTCACAAATGGACCTGACCACCTTAATTTTAGCTTTCTAGGGAAAAGTTTCAACCGTGAATTCTATAACAACACCTGCTGCCCTGGCTCCTGTTGTTTGCGTACTATTTTTTTATCATGCCATTTCTTGGTATTTTCTTTGTACAGTCTGGCATTCTCATAAGCCTATAGGCGAAATTCCTCCAATTCGTTGAGTTGGTGGAGTCGTGTCTCTCCTGCTGCTTGTAGATCACGATTTAACTTCTTCAGTGCCTAATACGCTTTGTGTTCAAGCTCCACTGGCAGATGGCACTCTTTCCCAAACAACATTCGATATGGAGACATACCAATAGGTGTCTTATAAGCTGTTCGGTAAGCCCATAATATGTCATCTAGTTTTATAGACCAGTCATTCTTTGTTGATCCAATGGTTCTCTCTAAGATTCCTTTGATCTCCCTGTTTGAAACTTCAACCTGTCCATTTGACTGCGGATGGTAGGCAGTGACAACTTTATGAATGACTGCGTATTTGGATATGAGTGCATCAAAGTATTTGTTGCAGAAATGTGTGCCACCATCACTGATAATCACCCGAGGTGTTTCGAAGCGAGTGAAAATATTCTTTTTAAGGAATTTTTCACCACTTTTAAATAATTTGATGGTAGTGTTATTACTTCAACCCATTTGGAAAAGTAGTCTACTGCAACTAGTTTGTACAAGTTTCCGAATGATGGAATAAAGGGTCCCATAAAATCAATCCCCCATCAAATATATTTACTTCCAGAATGCTTTGAAGCGGTCCTTCATTTCTCCTCAAAATATTTCCCGTTTTCTAGCACCTTTCACATTTAAGAACAAATAAGTAAGCATCTTTAAACAGAGTGGGCCAGAACAAACCTGATTGTAGGACTTTGGCTGCAGTTTTACTTCCACTAAAGTGTCCGCCATATGGTGATGAATGACAATGTTGAAAAACACTATTGAACTCCTCATGTGGAACACAATGTCTCAGTAATTGATTAGCACATCATTTGAACAGGTACGACTCATCTCAGACATAGTGCTTGAATTCTTTGAAGAACTTCTTTCGCTGCTGATATGTCCATTCCAATGGCCATTTTTCCGATACTATGTAGTTTACAAAGTCAGCATACCAAAGGACATCATGCTGTTTCATGGCAAACAACTATTCATCTAGAAAGGTTTCTTTGATTGTCAGTTCATTGCCAGCGGTTTCTCAATTCTCGTGCCTTGATAAGTGATCTACCACTTGGTTTTCTATCCCTTTCCTATCTCGGATCTCCACGTCAAATTCTTGCAATAGAAGCACCCAACAGATCAATCTAGGTTTAGCATCGCGATTAGATATTTGATTACTGAATGATCTGTGTAGACCACCACTTTGGGCCCAGCAGATAGGAGCAAAATTTATCAAAAGTAGACACAACTGCGAGCAACTCCTTTTCAGTGGTTGTGTAGTTGAGTTGAGCTTCATTCAGATTTCTGCTGGAGTAGTAAATGGTGTAGAAAATTTTTGCTTTACGTTGTCCCAAAACTGCACTTTCAACAAAATCACTAGCATCGCACATCACCTCAAATGGAAGGGTCCAGTCTGGTGCTACTATGATGGGGGCAAAGACCAGCTTCTATTTTAGGATCTCAAAAGCTTCGTGGCATTCTTTGGTGAAGTTGAAAGACACGTCTTTCTCTAGCAGATTGCATAGAGGTTTAGCAATCTTGGAGAAGTCTTTGATAAATCTCCTGTCAAAGCCTGCATGTCCGAGAAAACTGGGAATCCCTTTGACGGATGATGGTGGAGGTAGTTTTTCAATTGTTTCGATCTTTGCTTTTTCTACCTCGATTCCCTTTTGTGAGATTTGATGTCCCAGGACAATACCTTCTTGCACTATGAAGTGGCATTTCTCCCAGTTTAGTACCAGGTTAGTATCTTCGCATCTTTATAACACTTTTTTTCAGATTTTGCAAGCAGTGGTCGACAGAGTCTCCAAACACAGAAAAATAATCCATGAAAACCTCCATAATTTGTTCCAACATGTCTGAGAAGAAGGCCATCATACAACGTTGAAATATGGCAGAAGCATTACATAGTCCAAATGGCATCATGTGGAAAGCAAAAGTACTATATGGACATGTAAAAGTTGTTTTCTCCTGATCTTCTAGGTCGATGGCAATCTGATTGTACCCCAAGTATCCGTCCAGAAAAGAGTAGAACTCATGTCCCGCCAATCTGTCTAGCATCTAGTCAATGAATGGTAGCGGAAAATTATCATACCTTGTTGCTTTGTTCAGCTTCCTGTAGTCTATGCATACTCTCCATCCAGTCACCATTCTTGTTGGAATCAGTTCGTTCTTTTCATTTGTGACTATAGTAATTCCTCCTTTCTTTGGCACACATTGTTGTGGTTTTGGCGCGGGCGCAGCGAAAGCTCGTGGTTCGGGTGAAATCATAATTTTAAAACTTTTTTAATTACCAAATAAATTATTCAATATCCAATATCCAATATGAATAATTCATTCATATTTCACCTAAATATATTTATTCGATATCAAATAATGACATAATAGTTAAGAAATATCGCGAAACTTTTATGAAAACATTTTTCCGCAAAATGGCATAAGTTACATTTTTGACCGAACCGACCACCTAATGCACATGAGGGCTGCCCATGTCAGCCCCAACAATACTAGGACAGTTCATGGGCTTCCCGAACAGTGACCAATTCACTATTTGGGCAGCCGTCACCCGGTTGGCTCAAAGTCACCTGATAACGCCGTTTTTCACCATTTTCACATATTTCAACTCCGAAATAGTTTCCGGCAATTATTCCAACACCAAAAACACATCCAATACATTTATGTGACATAATTTTCATCACCATAAAAACATTTTTTCAGATCTAATCAAGAAAGTAAAATTATCAATTATTCACGCTTTAATCCAATTTTCTTAACATTAATCATATTAATCACAACACCAATCCAAGCCACCACTAATGAAGCACCTAA
>SKCR01008258.1:0-24171 GCA_019454045.1 Zanthoxylum bungeanum | reverse complement strand
CTATTTTTCAGTGAGCCTCTAACCATCTGTTGAGTACTCAGGAAACCTAGTTTCCTAGTGGGCTAGGATCCCGTTAAATAACACACAACCTTGAATTTGGCCAACAAGCTGTCTGATATTTAACTAGGTAGATCTCTAAGATCAATTGGATCTCATCCAATTCTTAGATCCAGTAGGTGGACTTCCAATTTCGAAACATATATACAATATATATGCCAATATATCCAATATATTTTCCTAACCTTTTTCCTCTGAATCAACTAAGCCTTGGCTTTGGCTCAAAAAGCTTAATGATTCCAGTTAAGCGGGACCCATTGACCTTGGAAAGCTTTGTAATCGATGTCGATGAACAAGAAGTGATCTTGACTTTGGCCAAAAAATCACAACTTGGGCAAGACATATGATATGGAACAAAGCCTTCATGTTTCAAACACATCCGCGATGGACAAAGGTCTTGACTTTGGCCAACAAACCAGTGCCAATCTTGGATCTTGAGAATGAATCATTCAATGGAAGGAAAACGCTTAATATTTGTTGAGGGTTTTTCGCGTAATTGGAAACCAATTAATTATCTTTGATTAGGTCTCATCATACACCCTTAAACATGCATTCTAAAACCAGAATAAGGCGCGATAAATAAATTAATAATGATATGAGGATGGATTTTTGGGTTTCTATTAAGTCTCAATGATCAAATCAAGCAAGAAACATATGTGCGAATACTCAAAGAAGTTGCGGAATACTTACAATGATCGGTTGAGCGATGCGATGAACAACAAAAACTTTTTTCCTCCTCCATGAAGCTCACGGCAGTGGGTAGATTTTTGTCCTCCAAAATTCGGCCATGGATGATCCACCAAGCTCAAAGCTTTGTGATGTGATTCCATGCTCACGGGTGCGGTTCCCTATCACCTTCGCAAGACTCCTAAAGCGTGCTAGCACTCCAGAAATTTTGCCACAAAACTTCCTTTGCTTCTCCTATCACTCTCAATTTTTTACAGTGAAAAAGAAGAAGAAATGGCCCTTGGCCGAGAGAGAGGGAGAGAAGAGTAGAGAGAGGGTTTCTGTTTTGTGTATCTAATACACTTATTTGAATTTCCAAAAATCAAAATACCAATCTTTGCTTTCAAAAAGTCAAGGCATTAAAGCCATCCAACTACACCCATCAATCAATGAATAGTGACTAGTTGTCAATCACTCAAAGTGACTAGACATCACATCAATTGATTGACTAGTGATTTGACGCTTGATGTGACTTGTGGCCGCACTTGAATTCGAAATGCGAGTGCGTCCGCAAACACTCCTGGACTCGGGTTCGCTAATTCCAAATTAACGAATTTTCCGTTGCGACATAATTAAATAATTATGCCTAGCAAAATTACTATTCACGTCGCTAACGAATTAATTCTAAATTAACTCGTTAGCTCGAATTAAAATCTAATTTTAATTCCGCGTCGAAATCCAATTTCATATAATATATCGAATATATTATTTTATCGATTAATTCCAAATTAATCGTTTTCTCTCTTTAATAAATATTTTATCCCAGATAAAATATCTCTGTAATTAATCCCAGATTAATTTTCTCTCTCTTTAATTAATCCCAGATTAATAAAGTGCGAGTCATACGTCATCGGTGAATCTTCGGGAAGCGACCTATGAGATCCCCGGATATATTGGTAGTAAATCCGGTCGTCGGACTATCCGAACACATACGTACCTAGTACTACATTTTTACCGATTTACAAGACAAGGTTGGCTTCTAGCAAAGCGCCATGCCTACCCAATTCTCCAGAAATATTCTTACTGGAATATGTTATCTATATCAGGCGTATTATACGTAGTATTGCGTATTTCGATCCAGCATCGGATGTCACGTGCTAGGCCTGGGGCTGAAAATGTGTCTGCCCTGTACGAAACATATATCGGATCTCTGGTAACTAGTCTCTATAATCGGATAAACATGACCTAGTCATAATATCCCGATAGCTGCAGCATATAAGAGAACGAGTTCCGTATCCTACGTGATCATCATCTCCACTATGACTGGAGTGATACTTCCATCTCGACATCACACCCAATACACTACGATTCTCAATATACCCAGAAGAGGCGTACATAAAACATGTTAAAGCCCTGGACGACCTAAACCAAAGTACATTGATTGTCGCAAGTATTAGCGGTGCAAGTCTCAGGTTAAGACCAAATACACCTACCCTGATTCAGACTTCCATAGACACATAGTCATACTACCAATGGAATTCCGATGGGTCTATCAAGAGCGAAGCTGTTTTTCGTACCATCGGTAAAACACAACCTCCTACTACACTTGCATGAGTATCCTATACCCAAATATATGAGAACTATGCCGTTATGCTACCACAACGCGCACAAGTGTAATACTAGTCTATTCCGCATTATCGATGTCCAATCTCGATAAAACTACGACTAGGGATATTTAATGATTAAACCTTTATGGATTGATACTGTCTCATATCATCTCAATCCGAAACTAATCATATGGACCTTCTATCATTTATACATCTTGGTAATCTAATTACAAATGATAGAAGAGCAATTTCCTTTGTCACATAGTTAATTTGTACAACAACACCATGATCTGTACAAATAGTGATGCTATGGGTCATAACTGTCCAACAATCTCCCACTTGGCACATAGCCAATCACTCAAGTGTCATACACCCGAACTATGTACGGTTCGCTCAAACTTCTGTTGAGGAAAGGCTTTCGTCAGTGGATATGCATGATTATCATCTGATGTGATTTATACGATCATCACATCGCCACGATGTATGATCCGAACGAATCAGATGAATATGGAAGTATATATCTGGATCGTTGATGAGACCATTAATTCTTTAGCCTGTGCTGTAGCCTAGCTCAGCTGCTAACAGAACTACTCCTAATCTGATTAGGATTATTATCGATCCAAAAGGCTTCTATTACTGCATCAGCTGCAACAATAACCCGCTTTTGTTTTTTATTCGGTAACAGTATCTTGCTTGGAAGATTTCTAGCTCACTGTTCCGTTATTCAAACTGTATAGTACCATTCTTACGATTAATAGTCGTTATTATCGGTTTGGAAACTTGCAGCAGTGATTTCAGTCACTTCAAGTTCTCATTCTCCATAGATTCAGACAGCATCCTTAGTTCCTCTAAGATACTTAAGGATGTTCTTAATTTCAATCCAGTGACTATCACTTGGATTGGTCTGATTGTGATTCCATATGCTCAAAGCGTATGAGACACCAGGTTCGAACATTTATCAATGTTCGAGTTCTCAGAGAGTGTCAACAACTTTTAGATCTTTCCCAGTAGATCTTTATTCCTAGAATAAAGGTTGTTTCTCCCAAGATTCTACGGAGAATTTTTCATGAAAGCCAAGCTTTCACCGATTGTTATTATGGGAATATCATTTCCAAGAAATGACATATTATCATTATTTAAGACATTTATTGTCAGTGCGCTCCCACTAACCTCCTTATATATACACAAGAATCATTTTCGTTTTGAATTAAATCATACACCATTATGATTACATCAAAAATGATAATTCCAAGAACGCTATGCTTGCTTCAATCCATCCATGGATCGAATAACCCGCAAACCTTGTTTGCTAGTTTTGGTACGACAAAACCGTCAGGATGTTATAAACATCCTCCAAAAGGTTTCCGTTAAGGAAAGCAGTTTTGGCATTCAGCTACCATATTTCATGAATGAAATATGCAGCATCAGCAAGCATTATCCAAATGGATTTAACAATGGCAACAGCTAAAAGGTTTCGTTGTAATCGACACAATGTTGATAACGATACATTTTCGCTACAAGCCTAGCTTAGTACGTTGGTATGTTGCCTTTCCATGTTTGTCTTCCTTGAAGACTTATATAGTACCGATAGGCACAATGCCTTCTGATACATCAACTAGTAACCAAACTTGGTTGGTATACATGGAATCCATTTCGGACAACATGGCACTTTGCCATAATAGGGAGTCGATACCTTGTATCACTTCCTCATACGTAGTCAGTTCGTATTCCTCAATAAGATTGACATCTTTATGAGGTGAGATCATAAACCCATACCTCCCAGGTTGTTTTCTGACTCTCTCCGACTTACGTGGTTCTTGTGTATTCGAAGATTATTGGTATAATTTCATCCTTGATGAACTATTTGTGTTCCATTAAGGAATCAGTGCCTGGAATAGTATTACCACTGCATATCGGTATTCCTTTTAGGAAAACCGCATGGTGAGCAACAATTACATTGTTCTCTAGTGAGTTGTATAAGTACTATACTTTGGTTTCCCTAGGATAACCTACAACTTAGGCACTTATCCGATTTGGGTTCTAGTTTGGTATCATCCAAACATATGCCTATCATTCCCAAATCTTTAGGAATGAGAAAATCCAGTTTCTTTCCTGTTCATATCTAATATGAAGTCTGTCAAACAGATTATTATGGAACCTTATTCAAAATAAGTTCTGCACTGTTTAATGCGTATCCGTTGAAGGAAATGGTAGCTCAGAGTGACTCATGATTAACCTTATTCTGTCCAACAAAATTTGGTTTATCCGTTCGGACACACCGTCAAACTGACGTGTTCCGGAAGGAGTCCTCATTGAAAGAATACTATATTATTTCAAGTATATGAGAAACTTATTGCTTAAGTATTTTCATCATGGTCTAACCGTGACGGTTTTAATACTATAGCCGATTTATTTGTATACTATAGCCGATCTAACCGTGACGGTTTTAATCGTGTCGAATCTGTAAAAGTTTTCGATTCGTGTTTCAAAATAAACACATAACCATAACGAGATGCCACATCCGTAAAGGTCACGAAACATTCATATCCACCTCTAGCCTAGCTAGACATGGGCCCACTTACGTCACTATGAACGAGGGCTAACAGATCGGTGGCACTTACACTTTTACCAAGTAAAGGTGTTTTAGACACTTTGCCTAATAAACTAGATTCGTAGACATTATTTGAATAGAATCAAATTTGTCCTAGTACCCACTCTTCGAAAGTGTGGATATACGAGTCTTGTTTAATTGTGTCCCAGACAACAATGACACATATAAGTCTCAACTGATTAATTCAGTTTGAGTTATTTGTTTGTCATATCATACGTTTGAGATTCATTTATATTCAAAATATAAATACTGTTATTCACATCTAATGTGTTATCTTTATATCATCTTTATAAAATAAAACACTTTAGTGTTCTAGAATATAAAGGTATAGCCGCAACGGGTTAAACCCTGATATAGAGATAATGTTTCTAGTCAAACTAGTTACATTCTAACAGTTTCCTAATTTAAGTACACACCCGAAGGGTAGTTCCTAAACTTAGGTATCTACGGTTAAAACAGCGACTTTCGTCCCGTTTCCGATTCGCAAATCAATCTCATCTGAAGTCAGTATCCCGCTCTCAGCACATTCTGCACATCAGCACATATTTATGTACCACATCCAGTATCTAAAATCCAATTTTAATACTAGTTGCAAACATGTTTATGATAAATATATTTGAAGCCGGAGCCTTGCCCCGTCTTCACTTCTTTTATGTCTGCCTTATCCATTTGGAGTTCTACGGTCCCAAGGATCGAATAATAAGCATAAAACACATGTGAATTCAATCAACGAAGTTGCGAAATACTTATATTGATCGGTTGAGCGACACGGTGGACAACAAAAATTCATTTCTGCCCCAAGGTGCATTCGGCAGTGGCAGTTTCTATCCTCCATGGATTCGGCTTTGGTGGTCCTTCATCAAGCTCCAAGCTTTGTTAAATGATCCCAAGCTCACGGATGGGTTTCCCTATCACCTTCGCAAGACTCCAATGTGTGCTAGCACCCTTGATTTTTTGCCACAAAAATCATTCTTTTCCTTCTCTATGCTCTCGGCAGTGAGCTGAGAAAACAGAAGAAAAATAGCCCAAATGGGCGTGAGAGAGAAGAAGAGATTGAGAGAAAAAATGTTGTGTTTGTAGTTGGAAAAAGTGTATCTAATACACAAAATCAATTTCCAAAATTAATTACCAATTTCTCTTTCCAAAAGTCAAGCATTAAAGCTTGCCAACTACCACCATCAATCATGAATAGTGACATGGTGTCAATCACTCAAAGTGAAAGACATCTATCACTTTATTGACGATTGATGTGACGTTAGATGTGACTTGTGGGCCGCACTCGAATTCGAAATGCGAATGCGCTCGTAAATACTCCCGGACTCGGATTCGCTAATTCCAAATTAACGAATTTTCCATTGCGACGTAATTAAATGATTATGCCTAGCGAAATCACTATTCACATCGCTAACGAATTAATTCTAAATTAACTCGTTTGCCCAAATTAAAATCTAATTCCAATTCCGCGTCGAAATCCAATTTCGTATAATATATCGAATATATTATTTTATCGATTAATTCCAAATTAATCGTTCTCTCTTTTAATAATATTTTATCCCAGATAAAATATCTCCGCAATTAATCCCAGATTATTTTTCGCTCTCTATTAATTAATCCCAGATTAATAAAGTGCGAGTCATACGTCATCGGTGAATCTTCGGGAAGCGACCCATGAGATCCCCGGATATGTTGGCAGTAAATCCGGTCGTCGGACTATCCGAACACGTAAGTACCTAATACTACGTTTGTAGCGATTTATAAGACAAGGTTGGCTTCTAGCAAAGCGCCATGCCTACCCAATTCTCCAGAAACATGCTTACAGGAATAAGCGATCAATATCAGGCGTAGTATCCGTGGTATTGCGTATTTCGATCCAGTATCGGATGTCACGTGCCAGGCCTGGGGCTGGAATTGTGTCTGCTCCGTACGAAACACATATCGGATAAACATGACCTAGTCATTTTATCCCGATGACTGCAGTACATAAGAGAACCAGTACCGTATCCTTCGTCACCATCATCTCCACTATGACTGGAGTGATACTTCCGTCTTGACATCACACCCAACACACTACGATTCTCAATATACCCAGCAAAGGCGTACACAGAACCTGTTAAAGCCCTGGACGACCTAAAACCAAAGTATATTGATTGTCGCAAGTATTAGCGGTGCAAGTCTCAGGTTACGACCAAATACACCTACCCTGATTTCGGACTTCCATAGACACATAGTCATACTACCAATGGAATTCCGAGGGGTCTATCCAGAGCGAAGCTGTTTCCCGTACCATCGGTAAAACATAACCTCCTACTACACTTGCATGAGTATCATATACCCAAATATATGAGAACTATGACGTTATGCCCTCACAACGCGCACAAGTGTAATACTAGTCTTTTACGCATTATCGATGTCCAATCTCGATAATACTATGACTAGGGATATTTAATGATTTATCCTTCGTGGACTGATACTGTCTCATATCATCTCAATCCAGGAACAAATCATAAGGACCTCTTATCATTTATACATCTTGGTGATCTAATCAAAAAATGATAAAAGAGCAATCTCTTTTGTCACATAGTTAATTTGTACAACAACACCATGATCTGTACAAATAGTGACGCTATGGGTCATAATTGTCCAACAATCTCCCACTTGGCCTATAGCCAGTCACTCGAGTGTCTGACACCCGAACTATGTACGGTTCACTCAAATTACTGAGAAAAGACTTTCGTTAGCGGATTTGCATGATTATCATCTGATGCGATTTATTCGATCATCACATCGCCATGATGTATGATCCGAACGAATCAGATGAATATCAAAGTATATATCTGGATCGTTGATGATACCATTAATTCTTTAGCCTGTGCTGATGCCTAGCTCAGTTGCTAACAGAACTATATCTAATCTAATTAGATTTATTATCGACCCAGATGGCTTCTATTGTTGCCTCAGCTGCAGCAATAACCCGCATTTGCTGTTTATTCGGTAACAGTATCTTGCTTGGAAGATTTCCAGCTCACTGTTCCATTTTTCAAACTTTATAGTACCGTTGTTACCACTTATAGTCGTTTTTATCGGTTTAGGAAACTTGCAGCAGTGAACCCAGTCACTTCAAGTTTTCCTTCTCCTTTTTTAAGACAGCATCCTTAGTTCCTCTAAGATACTTAATGATGTCCTTAACATCAATCCAGTGACTATCACCTGGATTGACCTGTTTGTGAATCCATATGCTCAAAGCGTATGAGACACCAGGTCACGTACATTTTTCAATGTACGAGTTCTCGGAAAGTGTTAACAACCTTTTAATCTATCCCAGTAGATCTTTATTCCTAGAATAAAGGTTGTTTTCTCCCAAGAATTCTACGGAGAATTTTCACGAAAGCCAAGCTTTCACCGATTGTATTTATGGGAATATCATTTCTAAGAAATGACATATTATCATTATCATACATGACATTCACTGTCAGTGCGCTCCCACTAACCTCCTCATATACACAAGAATCATTTTCGTTTTGAATTAAATCATACACCATTATGATTACATCAAAACGATAATTCCAAGAACTCAATGCTTGCATCAATCCAAACATTGATCGAATAACCTGCAAACCTTAGCGGTGCAAGTCTCAAGTTAAGACCAAATACACATACCCTGATTTCGGACTTCCATAGACACATAGTCATACTACCAATGGAATTCCGAGGGTCTATCCAGAGCGAAGCTGTTTCCCGTACCATCGGTAAAACACAACCTCCTACTACACTTGCATGAGTATCCTATACCCAAATATATGAGAACTATGTCGTTATGCCCTCACAACGCGCACAAGTGTAATACTAGTATTTTACGCATTATCGATGTCCAATCTCGATAATACTCTGACTAGGGATATTTAATGATTTATCCTTCATGGACTGATACTGTCTCATATCATCTCAATCCATGAACAAATCATAAGGACCTCCTATCATTTATACATCTTGATGATCTAATCACAAATGATAAGAGAGCAATCTCTTTGTCACATAGTTAATTTATACAACAATACCATGATCTGTACAAATAGTGACGCCATGGGTCATAATTGTCCAACAGTCCATACGGCAGTCACGCTTCCAGTGACCCCGTTTGCCACAGTTTAAGCAGACATCTTGGGATATGTCCTTTGTCTTCCTAGAATATTATAAAGATTTTGCCTTTGCCATTTTTCCACACTCCAGAAGCCTTTGTCCAAGCCTTGGCCTTCTAGAATATCGAAGTAAGGTGCGCCTTGCGCTTCTTACCTTATTGCAAACTTTGGCTTTGTCTCCTTGAGTATAACCATTAACTCTCCAAGAGTTTTTCTATTGCAATTTGTACTTCTAAGATCTAAAGATAGATCTATGAAGATCCTTCAATTTCATTATCATATTATAAAGATATGATCCTTAGTTCTGACTAAGAAATTAAGGAGTCTATTTGGCAAGCTTATTGGATTAAGCACTAAAGTTATCATCACATGAATATTCCAAATATCATGTTCTACTATTTGCTCAACTCCAGGCTTAGGCCTACGATGTTATTTTATCAAATAAAGTAACTTCTTAGTTTCCAGGACTATTCTGATTCGTTATTCCCAATTTGAAAATTAAAGCCGTTTAAATACATTTTCACCCAGGATTAGGGGTGTTCGCGGTGCGGTTCGGGGCGGTTTTTTCATTTTTTACATCAAACCGCGCGGGTTGGCGGTTTGGGAAATTAGAAAATGAAACCGCAAATTTGATAAGGAAAACCGCGGTGGTTCGGGTTGGCAGTTTGGCGGTTTGGGCGGTTCGGGTCGGCGGTTTGGATTATAAATTTTTTAAGAAAAATTTGTGTGTTTTCACATTATAATTGAAGAACAAATTACATAATTTTCATTTATTCATTACATATTGTTATATGATCATTAAATATCTTAATTTTCATAGTTAAAGAAGAAGAAAAATATAAAATAATATTTTATTTGAACGCGGGTCAGCGGTTTAGGCGGTTCGGGTCGCGGTTCGAGTCAAAATTTGTTGTTTGGGCGGTTCGCGGTTTGACATGGGTCAAAACCGCACACCGACCCTAAATTTACGGTTCGATTCGGTGCGGTTCAAAATCAGTTTTGATATTTTTTTCAAACCGAGCGGTTCGGTTCGGTCCGATTCGCGATTTGACCCGAAATTGTGTTCACCTCTACCCATGATTATGTTTTAAACACTAATCTTTCATTTATCTTGATTCCAATAGTCCAACTATTTAATCAACGATTTTAGGTACTATTCATTATAATGATTTTTATAGTCTAACTATATAATCAACTATAATTTAATTGGTTAAATTCAATTATATTGATTACTATAATCCAATTATAAAATCAACTATTAATTGAAGTAGTTTGAATACAGTCCAACTGTTTTATTAAAAAACAACAATTAAATTATACTCCAACTAATAAATAATTACACATTGACGAAAAATTGAAATGAGCGCGTATGGCAAGTAACTAAACGAATATTACAAATTTAATATTTGCCTCCCACTATTTTTCGGCGAGCCTCTAACCCTCTGTTGAGTACTCGGGAAACCTTGTTTCCTAGTGGGCTAGGATCCCGTTAAATAACACACAATCTTGACTTTGGCCAACAAATTGTATGATAATTAACTAGGTAGATCTCTAAGATCAATTGGATCTCATCCAATTCCTAGATCCAGTAGATGGACATCCAAGTCCTAAACATATATCTTATATATGCCAATATATCCAATATATTGCCTAACCTTTTTCCTCTGAATCAACTAAGCATTGGCTTTGGCACAACAAACTTAGTGATCCCAGTTAAGCGGAACCCATTGACCTTGGAAAACTTCGTGATCAATGTCGATGGACAAGAAGTGATCTTGACTTTGGCCAACAAATCACAACTTGGACAAGACACCAATATGGAACAAAGCCTTCATGATTCAAACACATCCTCGACGGACAAAGGTCTTGACTTTGGCCAACAAACCAATGCCACTCTTGGATCTTGAGTAAGAATCACTCAATGGAAGGAAAAACGCTTAATATGATGTTGAGGGTTTTTCGCGTAATTGGCAACCAATTAATTATCTTTGTTAAGTTCTCATCATCATACACCCTTAAACATGCATTCTAAACACATAATAAGGCGCATATAAATAAATATAATAATGATATGCGGATGGATACTTAAACATTGTTCCTAGAACAAATCTCTTCATTTCCTCTCTCCAACTAGCACAAGTATTACTTCTACCCGATTACATAACACTTCTAAAGAAACCTCATTTACATTGAGGGGAATAGGTGAGAAGGGAAATACAAAGAGTATGGAGGTAATAGGCTGGACACGCAGGTCCAATTAATAAATTCTAAATTTATTACAACAATTTCCAAAATTACCCCACCCATCTAATATCCATCTGATATACATTATTCATGCATCGCAACCATGTATTCACACAAGCATGTTATCAATCAATCTAATCCAATTAATTAATCTGATAATTAATGACCATCCAATGTTCAAACAACGATTTGATTTTGCGCGAGTCAAACTCATTTTTCGAATAAGTACTCAAAGTACGAATTCTTGAATTAAATTAAACTACAACATTGAATCCAATTTAATTTGCATTTCATACTAATTCATTTATTTAATTCCAAATTAAATATTACACTTTATTAATGAACCTTTACGACTTAGATTCTAAATCTAACCGTTACGGGTCTCAAAGCCCGATTAACATCCAATGTTAATTTAATTAAAGTCCAATGGGCTTTTAATTAATTTCTTAAGGTATGGACTTTTGGTCAACATGGGTCAAACCCAAATACCAAAGCCCATTTAAGGAATCACCCTTATTTGCCAAGAAACCAATTTAGGCCCATTAGGCCCAATTAAAATTAAAGGTCCATTAAGTCATAATTGGACTTTATGGATATGGTTTTGGGCCCAATTGGATCCGACCAATTTAGCCAAAACCAATCTTGGTACAACCAAGCCCATTAAGCCCAATTACAACTTTTCAAGCCCAATTTCCAAAATAGGCCCAATTAATTAAATTACCAAATTCCAAATTTTATAACTTAATTAACCTAAGTGTATTGCCATAATTAATTACCCAAATTAACATTTCCAAAACACCAATTTGTACAATTAATTATGCTCATTAACATCAAAACATGTCCAACATATTTTAATCAAAAATCAACTCATTTTCACATGATATAACTCACGACAATTTGGGGTTTTTCATGTCTGATTCGGTTTCAATCCAATTAAATCCACAATCAACATTCCCGAATGATTTCAACTCATCCAATGAATCAAAAATCAAAAAATCACCATGACATAGGGCATTGAAACTCTCGGCCAAGCCTAAGATTTGGGCAAAAATTGATCCAATCAACTTTTCATGAAATTGATCCAATACAACTTCAATTAAACATCATTTAAGCATACTCAATCAAGTAATTTTATCAAATCATGCTCAAATACAATTTACCCAATTTTAACCCAAAGTTCAAGTTTCATGCTCAACCTCGCTCGGATACCATTATTGGGTTTCTATTAAGTCCCAAGGATCAAATCAAGCAAGAAACATATGTGCGAATACTCAAAGGAGTTGCGGAATACTTACAATGATCGGTTGAGCGATGCGATGAACAACAAAAACTTTTTTCCTCCTCCATGAAGCTCACGGCAGTGGGTAGATTTTTCTCCTCCAAAATTCGGCCATGGATGATCCACCAAGCTCAAAGCTTTGTGATGTGATTCCATGCTCACGGGTGCGGTTCCCTATCACCTTCGCAAGACTCCTAAAGCGTGCTAGCACTCCGGAAATTTTGCCGCAAAACTTCCTTTGCTTCTCCTATCACTCACGGTTTTTGACAGTGAAAAAGAAGAAGAAATGGCCCTTGGCCGAGAGAGAGGGAGAGAAGAGTAGAGAGAGAGTTGTGGTTTTGTGTATCTAATACACTTATTTGAATTTCCAAAAATCAAAATACCAATCTTTGCTTTCAAAAAGTCAAGGCATTAAAGCCATCCAACTACACCCATCAATCAATGAATAGTGACTGGTTGTCAATCACTCAAAGTGACTAGACATCACATCAATTGATTGACTAGTGATTTGACGCTTGATGTGACTTGTGGCCGCACTTGAATTTGAAATGCGAGTGCGTCTGCAAACACTCCCGGACTCGGGTTCGCTAATTCCAAATTAACGAATTTTCCGTTGCGACGTAATTAAATAATTATGCCTAGCAAAATTACTATTCACGTCGCTAACGAATTAATTCTAAATTAACTCGATAGCCCGAATTAAAATCTAATTTTAATTCCGCGTCGAAATCCAATTTCATATAATATATCGAATATATTATTTTATCGATTAATTCCAAATTAATCGTTCTCTCTCTTTAATAAATATTTTATCCCAGATAAAATATCTCCGTAATTAATCCCAGATTAATTTTCTCTCTCTTTAATTAATCCCAGATTAATAAAGTGCGAGTCATACGTCATCGGTGAATCTTCGGGAAGCGACCCATGAGATCCCCGGATATAATTGGCAGTAAATCCGGTTGTCGGACTATCCGAACACGTACGTACCTAGTACTACGTTTTTACCGATTTACAAGACAAGGTTGGCTTCTAGCAAAGCGCCATGCCTACCCAATTCTCCAGAAATATTCTTACTAAAATATGTGATCTATATCAGGCGTAGTATACGTAGTATTGCGTATTTCGATCCAGCATCGGATGTCACGTGCTAGGCCTGGGGCTGAAAATGTGTCTGCCCCGTACGAAACACATATCGGATCTCTGGTAACTAGTCTCTATAATCGGATAAACATGACCTAGTCATAATATCCCGATAGCTGCAGCATATAAGAGAACGAGTTCCGTATCCTACGTGATCATCATCTCCACTATGACTGGAGCGATATTTCCATCTCGACATCACACCCAATACACTACGATTCTCAATATACCCAGAAGAGGCGTACACAGAACCTGTTAAAGCCCTGGACGACCTAAACCAAAGTACATTGATTGTCGCAAGTATTAGCGGTGCAAGTCTTAGGTTAAGACCAAATACACCTACCCTGATTCAGATTTCCATAGACACATAGTCATACTACCAATGGAATTCCGATGGGTCTATCCAGAGCGAAGCTGTTTTCCGTACCATCAGTAAAACACAACCTCCTACTACACTTGCATGAGTATCATATACCCAAATATATGAGAACTATATTGTTATGCTACCACAACGCGCACAAGTGTAATACTAGTCTATTCTGCATTATCGATGTCCAATCTCGATAATACTACGACTAGGGATATTTAATGATTAAACCTTTATGGATTGATACTGTCTCATATCATCTCAATCCGGAACTAATCATATGGACCTTCTATCATTTATACATATTGGTAATCTAATTACAAATGATAGAAGAGAAATTTCCTTTATCACATAGTTAATTTGTACAACAACACCATGATCTGTACAAATAGTGATGTTATGGGTCATAAGTGTCCAACATGGATATCTCACAAATTGTTCTTAGAACAAATCACTCCATTTCCTCTCTCTGGCTAGCACTATTCTAACTTCTACCCAATTACATAATACAATTAAAGAAACCTCATTACATTGAGGGGAATTGGTGAGAAGAGAATTACAAAGAATCGAGAGATAAAGGCTGGACACGCAGGTCCAATTTAATAAATTCTAAATTTATTACAACAATTTCCAAAACTGCCATCACCCATCTAATATCCATATGATATACATTATTCATACAACACATCCATGTATTCACACAAAGCATGTTATTCAATCAATCTAATCTAATTAATCAATCTTTGAATTAAATGATCATCCAATGTTCAAACAACGATTTGATTTGCGCGAGTCCAACTCGTTTAAGAATAAGTACTCAAAGTACGAATTCTTGAATTATATCGAACTACAATTTTAAATCCGATTTAATTTGTATTCAATACTAATTCTTTATTTAATTCCAAATTAAATAATTACACTTTTAATGCGCCTTTACGACTTAGATTCTAAATCTAATCTTAATGGGTCTCAAAGCCCAATTAACATCACATATTTATTTAATTAAAGTCCAATGGGCTTTCAATTAATTTCTTAAGGCATGGCCTTTGGTCAATATGGGTCAAACCCAAATACCAATGCCCAATTAAGGAATCACCCTATTTGCCATAAAATCAATTTTGGCCCATTAGGCCCAATTAAATATTTAAAGGCCCATATATTATATTTGGACTTAATGGAATAGTTTAGGCCCAATTTGGATCCAATCCAATTGTCCTAAACCAACTTGGCTCAACCAAGCCCATTAGGCCCAATTACAACAATTTTAGCCCAATTCCAAATTAAGCCTAATTAATTAAATTCTAATCTTCCAAAATTCACAATTTAATTAATTAAAGTGTATTGTACTAATTTATTATCTAAATTAACATTTCCAAAACATCAATTTAATTAATTAATCATGCAATCATATTTTCAATACATGTCCAACATTATTGAAACAAAATCAAGTCATTAACATGCTCCCAAGTTCATGGCAATATGATAATTTTATATCTGATTTTGATTTCAATCCAATTAAATCACAAATCAATATATATCATGTCTTTAAACACATCCAATGGTCTAAAAAATAAAAATTACCATGATCTACAAATAGGTATATATTCGGCCAATCCAAACCATTTGGGGAAAATTAATCCAATTAATTTTTTCATCAAATTGATCATGCACGACTCTAAGTTAACATTATATAAGCATACTCAAACAAACAATTTGATCAAAACATGCTCAAATCAAAAATACCCAAATCAAGAATATAAACCATAAGTTCAATTTCATGCTCAATAAGGCTCATGATACCATTTTTGGTCTCTAAGATCATCCCAAGAACATTTGATGCATGAAATAATGTGAATACAAAAGACAAGTATAGCAGAAATATACTTACAATGATCAGAAGAGAGGATGTGTTGATAATAAAAAAATTTTGCTTTGAGAAGTGCTCTAAGATCTTCTCTTTGAAGTTGTATATTGAAGCTCCAAGCTTGAAGGTTGAGATTTTAAACTCAAAGGATGGTTTCTCTATCACCTAGTATGATCCTTTGTGTGCTAGAAATGGAGAAATTTTGCTACAAAAATTCCCCAATAATTCTTGTAGTGTTCAGCCAAGGTGAGAAAGAAAGAGAGAGTTTTTTGTTTTGCCTTGTGTTTTGTTTCTAAAACAAAATACAACTTATGAAAAAGTCAAAACCAATTTTGGTATATGTTTTACCAAAAGGCTAAAGCAAATTTGGAGGGAAAAATGCAATAAATGTCCCCAACCACTCCCATCACCCTAAAAGTGACTAGATGTCAATCACCAAAAAGTGACAAGACTCATCACTTGAGTGACTAATGTTGTGACTTGTGATGTGACTTGTGATGTGACTTGTGGGCCCCACTTGATTCAAAATCAGAGTGGGCCCGTAAACACATCTCGGACTCGGGTTCGTTAATTCCGAATTAATTAATTTTCCGTTGCGACTTAATTAAATCAAATTTAATTAAATAATTATGCCTAGCAAAATTACCGTTAAAGTCGCTCGCGAATTAATTCTAAATTAATTCTTTCGCCCGAATTAAAATCCAATTTTAATTTCGCGTCGAAATCTAATTTCATTTAATATATCGAATATATTATTTTATCGATTAATTCTGAATTAATCGTTCTCTCTCTTCTAATTGAATTTTTTTTTATCTCAGATAAATTCTCGCCGTAATTAATCACAGATTAATTATGTTCGAGTCATACGTCATCAGTGAATCTTCGTGAAGCGACCCATGAGATTCCTGGATATGTTGGCAGTAAATCCGGTCGTCGGACTATCCGAACACGTGCGTACCTCGTACCACGTTCTTACCGATTTACGAGACATGGTTGGCTTATAGCAAAGTGTTGTGCCTACCCAATTCTCCAAAAATATTCTTTAAGGAATATATAATCTATGTCAGGCGTAGTATACGTAGTATTGCGTATTTCGATCCAGTATCTGATGTCACATGCAAGGCCTGGGGCTGGAATAGTGTCTGCCCCGTACGAAGCATATATCGGATCACAAGCAACTAGTCTCTATAATCGGATAATCATGACCTTGTCATATTATCCCGATAGTTGCAACATAATAGAGAACCGGTTCTGTATCCATGCGTGATCATCATCTCCATATGACTGAAGTGATACTTCCGTCTTGACATCACACCCAATACACTAAGATTCTCAATAAACCCAGAAAAGGCATACACAGAACCTGTTAAAGTCTCGGACGACCAAAACCAAAGCGTATTGATTGTCGCAAGTACTAGCGATGCAAGTCTCAGGTTAAGACCAAATACACCTACCCTGAAGCGGATTCCCATAGACACATAGTCATACTACCAATGGGACTCCGCGGGGTCTATCCAGAGCGAAGCTATTTCCGTACCATCGGCAAACACAACCTCCTATCACACTTGCATAAGTATCCAATACTTAAATATATGAGAACTATGATGTTATGCTTCCATAACACGCACAAGTGCAATACTAGTTTATTCCGCATTATCGATGTCCAGTCTCGATAATACTACGACTAGGGATATTTAATGATTAAACCTTTGTGGATTGATATTATCTTATATCTTATAATCCGGAACTAATCATAAGGACTTTTATCATTTATATATATAAGTAATCTAATTATAAAAAATGATAAAATGCAATTTCCATTGTCACGTAGTTAATTTGTACAAAAACCTCAATGTCTTTTACAAATAGTGATGCTATGGGTCATAATTGTCCAACAGACCATTCATCACCTGGCTAGTAAGCATACCATACTTTTCGTTTTACCTCAACTCTGCTTCATGTTTGATAACTCTTGCCATGTTTAAGTATACTGTACAAAAATAAATGAGCTATACTGAATAGCTCATTCCTTGAATTCTTGACTGAGAGATAATTATTCGTCCTTAATCCATGGAAGTTCTGTCAAGTGGACTGCAACTACTGTCGTGTTATACTTCTTCTCATGACTATTTTAAATTTTTTTGTTAATTAGAAATAGAATTGTTCCGTCGCTAATTAGAAACGGAATTGAAATTCCGTCGCTAATTAGAAACGGAATTTCAATTCCGTAGCTAATGTTAAATTTTTATTTTTATTTTTATTTTTTTGTTAAGTGGAAACGAAATTATTCTGTCGCTAATTAGAAACGGAATTGAAATTCTGTCGCTAATTAGAAACGAAATTTCAGTTCCGTAGCTAATGTTAAATTTTTATTTTTATTTTTATTTTTTTGTTAAGTAGAAACGGAATTATTCCGTCGCTAATTAGAAACGGAATTCAAATTCCGTCGCTAAATAGAAACGGAATATCAATTTTGTGGCTAATTTTAAATTTTTATTTTTATTTTTATTTTTTTGTTAATTAGAAACAGAATTGTTTCGTCGCTAATTAGAAACAGAATTAAAATTTTGTCGGTAATTAGAAACGGAATTGAATTCCGTTTCTAATCTTAAATTTTTATTTTTATTTTAAATTTTTTTGTTAATTAGAAACAGAATTGTTCCGTCGCTAATTAGAAACGGAAATTTAATTCCATTTCTAATCTTAAATTTTTATTTTTATTTTAAATTTTTTTGTTAATTAGAAAGGAAATTGTTCCGTCGCTAATTAGAAACGGAATTGAAATTCCGTCGCTAATTAGAAACAGAAATTCAATTCCGTAGCTAATTAGAAACGTAATATCAATTCCGTAGCTAATTTTTAATTTTTATTGATAATTAGAAACATAATTATTTCATTTCTATTCCGTCGCTAATTTTTAAAATTTTCAATGCCCCCAAAATTTATTCCTTTCGGCGCTACTTTTTTTTTAAAAAATAGAGACGGATTTTCCGTCGTTAAATAGAAACGGAATATCTATTCCGTCGCTAATTTTCGTCAAATTTCAAAAAATTTCCCGCCTTGTGAAAATTTCAAATGTCTACAAAATTTACAAATCTTCCCGCTTCTCTTATTTTTTTCCTCTATATATACATCATAATCTTTTTAACTCTCAACTCCAATACACCATCCAAAATTTTCTTACTCAATTTCATATACCATCAAATTTTTTCATACCTCAACTCTCATTATCAATCTCTCATTTTTCTTATCCCCTCTTTTAAAATTTCTTAAGAAACAAACGGTGGACATTTCGTAAATGGATGGTGGTGTGTCGAAGCTCACGGTGGACATTACGGTATCTTGTATAATTGAAGATGTATATATAACAATTAAAAAAATCCACTTTTTTAAAATTTTATACCATTCAAAATTTTTAAAATTTTCCCTTATCTAAAATTTAAAAATTTCATATCTCTACAATTTATAAATTTTTCATATCTATATAATTATAAAATTTCTCACCTCTCTAAAATTTTAAAACAATTTCCTTTCTAAAATTTTAAATTTTTTCTTTTCTAAAATTTTAAATTTTTTCATTTCTAAAATTTTAAAAGTTTCATATATTTTTAAAATTTTAAATTTCCCGCCTCTCTAATATTTTAAAATTTTCGTTTTTAATTTTTTTTTTAAAATATAGCTACGGAAATATTCCGTCGCTAAATATTTTAAAAAATTTAAATTTCCCGCCTCTCTAAAATTTTAAATTTTTTAAATTTAATTCAAAAAAAAATTATAGCTACGGAAATATTCCGTCGCTAAATATTTTTAAAATTTTAAATTTCTCGTCTCTCTAAAATTTTAAAATTTTAGTTTTTAATTTTTTTTTCAAAAAAAAAAATTATATGTACGGAAATATTCTGTCACTAAATAGAAACGGAATTTCCGTCGCTATTTAGCGACGGATGGAAATTCCGTCTCTAAATAGAAACAAAATTTTCCGTTGCTATTTAGCGATGGAATACTAACCGTCGCTAATTAGCGACGGAAATTCCGTCGCTATATATAGACGAAATTTCCTTTCGTCGCTAACTTTAGCAACAGATGGAATATTTCCGTCGCTATTTTTTTTGCGACCAACAAAATATAGACGGAATTTTTCCGTCTCTAATGGACAATTTACGTGAAAAACCCTCAAACAAATATTAAGCGAATTCCTTCCATTGAGTGGTTCTCTCTCAAGATCCAAGATTGACATTGGTTTGTTGGCCAAAGTCAAGATCAATGTCCATCGCGGATGTGTTTAAACCACGAAAACTTTGTTCCATATCGCATGTCTTGGACAAGTTGTGATTTGTTGGCCAAAGTCAAGGTCACTTCTTGTTCATCGACATGGATTACGAAGCTTTCCCACTGTCAATGGGTCCCGCTTAACTGGAATCATTAAGCTTGTTGAGCCAAAGCCAAGGCTTAGTTGATTTAGAGGAAAATATTAGGAAAATATATTGGATATATTGGCATATATATTGTATATATGTTTCGGATTAGGAGGTCCACCTACCGGATCTAGGAATTGGATGAGATCCAATTGATCTTAGAGATCTACCTAGTTGAATATCATACAGCTTGTTGGCCAAAGTCAAGGTTGAGTGTTATTTAATGGGATCCTAGCCCACTAGGAAACTAAGTTTCCCGAGTACTCAACTGAGGGTTAGAGGCTCGCCGAAAAATAGTGGGAGGCCAGTATTGAATTTGCAATTTCGTTCAAATACTTGCCAAATACGCGCTTTCAAAATTATTTCATCATTTTATATATTTATTAGTTGGACTAATATTTTATTATTTTTATTGTAACAGTTGGACTGTACCCAAAATCATTAATTGAATAGTTAGACTATTGCAATTAATATGGCTGGAAAGATCAACGTTAGGGACATTATAATCGGTAAAAATATCTTTAATGGTACGAACTTTCCTGACTAGGATATGAACCTCAGGATTGTCCTGGGGGCTGAGAAGATGCTCTATACGATAGAGAGACCTCTCGGCCTAAGCCCGTAATTGAGCAGCCACTTGAGCTTGAGCTTTGGAAGACTCATATCGATGACAACTCAACTGCTCAATCCGTCATGCTCGCTGTAATGACCCCTCAATTTCTTCGCCAGAACAAGGGATTAGATCTCTATACTATGATGGCAAAATTGAAGGACCTTCACTGATCTAACCTTAGATCACAAAGGTATGAATTGCAGAAGAAGCTCTTTCGCTCTCGAATGTCAGAGGGTACATCTGTCGAGCACCATGTGTCACAGATGATTGCTGACATCGAACAGCTAGGTCAGCTAGGCATAACCTTTGAGGCTGAGACTTATATAGATTTGATCTTGCAGTCTCTTCCTGACAGCTAGAGCAGGTTCATCATGAACTACAATATGATGAACTAAGATCATACTCTTGGAGAGTTGATGGCAATGCTGCGTGAAGCAGAAAAAGAGCTTTTGAAAGGCAAAAAGCGCAAGGCGCACTTCGCTTCGACATCTCAGTCTGCCAAGACTTGGCCAAATGCTACTGGAGGCGTGAAGAAAAATAAGAAGAGAAAGGGTAAGGCCAAATCATCAAAGTCTTCTGGGAAGGCAAATGACAAATCCCAAGATGTCTGCCTACAATGTGACAAACGAGGTCACTGGAAGCGTGACTGTCGTGAGTACAAGGCGCACATGAAGGAAATCAAAGCGGGCAAGGCACCGGCTTCAGGTATGATTGTTATTGAAATAAACATGTCTACTTCTAGTTTTAAAAATTGGATTTTTTATTCTGGTTGTGGTACTCATATATGTACTGATGTGCAGGATCTGCAGATTAGCAGGATACTGACTTCAAGAGAGATAGACCTCCGAGTGGAAATGGGACTAGAGTCGTTGTTTTGGCTGTTGGGACCTATATTTTGGAACTGCCATCGGGGCATGTACTTACTTTATCAGACTACTATTATGTACCTAGTTTGACTAGGAATATTATTTATGTATCTTGCTTAGCCCAATGTGGGCATACTTTTGTATTCAGAAACAAAGGGTTTTTTGTTTATAAAAATGATATTGAGATATGTAGTGCTGATGTTAATAATGGTCTTTATATTTTGAATATAAATCAATCTCAAACATATAACGTAACAAACAAAAGGCTTAAATTAAGTAACATATATGAAACTTATATGTGGCATTGTCGTCTAGGACACATTAACAAGACTCGCATATCCACACTTTCGAAGAGTGGGTACTTGGACGGATTTGATCCAAATTCATATGACGTCTGTGAATCTTGTTTATTAGGCAAAATACCTAAAACACCTTTTAGCGGTAAAGGTGCACGTGCCACCGAACTGTTAGCCCTCGTTCATAGTGACGTATGTGGGCCCATGTCTAGCCAGGCTAGAGGTGGATATGAATACTTCGTAACCTTTACGGATAATGCATCGCGTTATGGTTATGTGTATCTTATGAGACACAAGTCGGAAACCCTTGAGAAATTCAAAGAGTTTCGACACGAAGTAGAAAAACAGACCGGCAAAAGTATTAAAACATTACGGTCAGACCATGGTGGAGAATACTTGAGCAATGAGTTTCTCGATTACTTGAAAGAGTATGCTATTTTTTCACATTGGACTCCTCCCGGAACACCTCAATTAAACGGTGTGTTTGAACGGAGAAACCAAACTTTGTTGGACATGGTAAGGTCTATGATGAGTCGCACAGAGCTACCAATTTCCTTCTGGGGATATGCATTGAACAGTGCAATACTTATTTTGAATAAGGTTCCGTCAAAGTCTGTTCAACAGACTCAATATGAAATATGAACAGGAAAGAAACTGAGTTTCTCATTTCTGAAGATTTGGGGTTGCTGAGCATACGTTAAACGTTTGGATGGTACCAAACTAGAACCCAAATCGGAAATATTATGTCGCTAAATATTTTTAAAATTTTAAATTTCCCGCCTCTCTAAAATTTTAAAATTTTAGTTTTTAATTTTTTTTGCAAAAAAAAATTATAGGTACGCAAATATTCCGTCGCTAAATAGAAACGGAATTTTCGTCGCTATTTAGCGACAGATGGAAATTTCGTCTCTAAATAGAAACGAAATTTTCCGTTGCTATTTAGCGACGGAATACTAACCGTCGCTAATTAGCGACGGAAATTCTGTCGCTATATAGAGACGGAGTTTCCTTCCGTCGCTAACTTTAGCGACAGATGGAATATTTCTGTCGCTATTTTTTTTGCGACCAACAAAATATAGACGGAATTTTTCCGTAGCTATTCCGTCGCTAATGGTCAATTAGCGACGAATTAGCTACGAATTTTTCCGTCGCTATTTGGCAGTTTTCTTGTAGTGTAATGAGTGAAAAAGTCTCATTCTTTGATTTCTAGTTATGCCAAACATTCCCTGACTCAACTATCTATGTGAGTTGTCAGTTCTAAATCTGATACTGTAATCATGGCCTAACGTTCCTTGAATCCCTGTTCCTGACCGTTTAAAATCCTCATGTCTACTGATGAGGGGAAAACCTGTTTAGGAGTTTTCTCGTTGAGGAGCCGGTGATTTTGTTAGTCTGTTCTAAATGACCATAGATTAGATTTTCTAAACATCAATTAAAGATCATGTGTATCATGTCTTGTACGATAGGCATGAGGTCGCAATTAACTCTTATCAAGACCACAACAGATTCCTTATATGTCCAATGGGACACCTTTTATCCCTCATGCCTAAAGTATCACTATCGTAATTTTTTTTACGATACAGCCAATGACCTTATAGTGCTACAGCCATATATGTCTTAGATAAAATCCAAATACATCCCAAGACGTGACGGAATTCACGTGTCCTTGAGAGTTATGCTGGACAGACAATGTGGTGTTTTGTTATCTTATTTAAAAAAGATTTACTCATAAGAGCTTGACCATATGGGCTTAACTTACCTACTTGGTCTGGTTATTCATGATACTGAATAAGCGGAAGAAAACTCTTTAGCAGAGGCTAACATTTAAATCATATGTATCGTTTGATAATTCCGAGGTTGGTGGGACTATCGTTTGCTCCTGCCATATGACCTAATATTAGTATACATGTGGTATCTTTTGCTTTTAGGTAGTTAGTCATAGTATTCTTGTTTGCATGAGCTGCACCAGATCCAATGAGCTTAACTTATGTAGCATCATGCTTACAT